>VZSC01013077.1:240990-269800 GCA_013398225.1 Steatornis caripensis
GGGGGGGGGGGAACCCCAAAACCCTGTAGCAAGAGCTGGGCGGGTGGCACCCCTGTGCCGGGGGCGACTGGGGAGAGCCCTGGGGTGACGGGTGGCTTTGGGGGGCCCCTGCCCGGCCGGGTGACGTCCCCCTGCCAGCCTCAAATCCAAGAATGGGATTTTCCCCCCTCTCTCCTCATTTACAGAAGAAAGGGAAGTTTCTTTTGACCTTTTGGGGCCTTCAAGGGCAGGATTTTTCAGCTCTTTTCTTTCGAGGGGCTCTGGCTGCGTGGGGGTGAAAGCCCTCGGCCGCTTTGTCTCCCAGCCCGTTGGGGGGTTTGTCCCCTGCCTTTGTCCCTGCCCCAGCTGCTGCCCAGCGCACCTTCCCGCGGGAAGCTCAGGGCTTTTGGGATTTGGTGGGGGGGGTGGTGGTGGGGGTGAAGTCTCCAAGTCTCTTCGTACATTGTCTAAGGAAAAGGCGATCTAAATACGTTATCTAATTATTGCTGATTACTCCTGGGGGAGCTCTGATGCCAGCATCTCAGTCCAGGTCGATGCTTTTTTCCTTTGTTGGTGTCGTCTCCCCAACCTTTCAGGCCTCCGAGCAGGAAACTGGTTTCGAAAAGAGCAAACCTGCCTTTTTTCCCCCCAAAGCATGTGAACGCAGAAAATGAGAATTCTGAAACTCTCATGGAAGTTGTATCAAATAACGGCTGCATTTTTTATGAACATCTTGTGACAAAGGCCATGACTTCACAAAAATCCCGCAGACACATACAAATTGTCCTGGTATACCCAGGAGCTGGAAAAAGGGTCTGCCATTAGAAAACAAAATGACCTTTTGCTTGAATAGTCGCATATCTTAAACGATCGGGGTGCGTTGGCTGGCTTTAATCCGGTTTTGTCCAGGTTTTCGCGTTTGGTGCGTGTCCATCTCATCATCTGTCACCTGTAGGACACGGCAGCCCAAAGGGGACGGGATTTTTTTTGGGTGGCGATGGCGCTGGGGGCTCCTCCTGCACCGCGGGGCGCAGCTCAGCGTGGGAGACGAGTTTGCAAAATACAGTTTACGTCTGCGATTGCTAAGGTCATTTCTCCTGCAGCACAGTTCCTCCCGTGTCAAATGGACCGAAGGAATTTCAAACCATCCGAAAGTCACTTGGTCCTCTATTTTAAAAAAAAAATTTGTATTTAATAGAAGAGACGTTTAAGTTAGACATTGGACTAGATGATCTCTAGAGGTCCCTTCCAACCCCTGCCATTCTATGATTCTATGATTATCAAGTGTTAATTGCATTCCCTATCTAGTCACACTAATGTTCTGTTGGTGGTGTTTTTAGGGGATGTGACGTCTGGGGGTGAGCGGGGTTCTCCTTGGCTTTCCAGGCTGCCGCCTTGGATTTTTGGGGGGTTTGGGGTTGTTGGTGGGTTTGGGTTGGGCTTTATTTCTATATCCTGGTCATAAAAGGGCAGAGGCAGGGGTGGGAGAAAGAAACGAAAATCCAGCAGCCCTGGCCTACGGTTTGTTGAAGTGATTTGGGCTTTTGCAGCTCTCTGGCACGGTGTGTCTGTGTTCCTCAGTGCTGTTTCTAGACCAAACGCAGTTATTTTTTTCACCATTTCCCCGTGAGCACGTTTTGGAGCCTTTTTTCTCCAGGAAAACTGGAGCTTTAGACTGTCACCAAGTGCCACGGGCAAGCTTGCTCGCTCTGCGACCAGCAGCTACGAAATCTGCTGGAATCTGAGAAAAGGCCGCCGGGAGCTGAGCGATGCGATTTTGGGGTTGGAATCCCTTCGGGGTGCTCGGGCCGGGCTGCAGTCCTGTGGCAGGCGTATCCTGGGAGGGGTCAGTTGTGTGGAGCATCTTGGTTCAAACCCTGATGTCTCGTGGGAGGTTTTACGTGCAATGTGCCAGTAATTTGCTAGGCTGGGGCGCTCTGGTGCTTCTCACTGGCTTAAATGTATCCTGAACCGGCACAGTTTTGGTGTTTTTGGAGAGAGACATGGGTTCCTCTTGGCACGCGAGGCTTGTTTATAGAGCAGGTTCTAAGCAATGTTAATGACTGATGTCTAGTTTAAGTTGGTTGGTTCTGCGCTACCAAGCTTTCCTTGGCTGGTCCCCCTTCTCCTGCCGCGCTGGGTTTCTCAGAGCACCAAGGAGGTCCCACGCGGTGCCTGCCTGGACCCTGCGGCTCTGAGGGGGCTCTTGCTGGAAGAAAAGAGGAGGAGATCCTTCTCCACCCACGGCCTGCCATCAGCGTGGACGAGGCTTCCTTCAGGTGTCTGAGTGGCGAAGTTTTGCTTCTGTAAGGCACGTTATTTTTCAGTCATTTTCACAGATCCGGAGTGGATCTGCTTTTACCAGAGCAGACTCCTTTCCTTCTCCAACGGAGGTTGGCACCGTTGTGGTTGGAAGAGGCCTTGGGCTCTTGGGCTTTGCTGTCGCCGTGTCTCCTCTGACCTCCTCGCAGGATGCCACCTTGGTCCCCTCCCGGTGCCGTCGCCTCCTCATCAACACCAGGCAGAGATCTCGTGGACCTCACACCGGGTTTGGATGAAGCCGTCGAGCGCTCCCGACACGTGGAGGTCCTGGAGGTCCTCGGCTGGGAGCGTCGCGGCTCCGCCGAGCGCGGGGAGGCCGCGGGTCCTGTGGGACGCAGAGCAGACGTGTTAGTGCCGTTAGTGCCTGGAAGAGCAGGAGAAGGCAGCCAGCCCCTGGGTGCTCGGCAGCGGCAGCAGTTTGCTGCTGTGGAGTTGAACTTAATGCACCAAACGCCTGTTTGGACGGTGGAAGCAGAGGTAGCGCGCGATCCATCACCGGCCCCATCTGCGCTCCCTACAGTTCTCCTCCTCTAAGGATGGCTTCACCTCTAATCTCTTAAATTTTAACTGTGCGTGACCATCCGAGCAGAGCCATTGCAACAAATCCGAGAGCAATAGCAAAAACAAAAACGCTCTGGGCAAGAGAGAAGTAAGCAAAGGGAGGCCCCACCCTCTTTCCCAGAAAAAAGCACCAAACATGCTCAATAAATGCGAAGGTAATTTAAAATCTGAATCCAGGAGACAATGTGACTAGGATTTCATTACTTAAGCAAATGGATTTGCTTTTAGTGGATTCAGCCACAGACTGAAAGAAGCTTTCCCCAAGGGGTAAACATTTTTCCTGCGTTTGAAAGGCTTTCTTGTACGGGGCTGGGGGGGGGAGGTTGGGAGCGAGGATCAGGACTGGGGCTGCCCTCGGAGCACCTTTATTTTGGGCAGATTTGGGCATTCCCAAAGCTGTCCTTTTGGGCGGATGGTTTTGGGGAGCCCCTGGGGTGGGGCGGCGGGATGCCGGGGGGTGCTGGGGCAGGCGGGGTGCCGGGAGGGTGCTGGGGGATGCTCGCCGCGTCTTCCTCCGGCCGCAGGAGTTAACCAGCAGCAGTGCCAGCTCTGCAGACTGTTTGGAATAGTTTAAATGCTTTGACACTCTGGATGTACTAGATGGCAGGGGAGGCAGTTTACAGCGTAATTCATATGCAAAACTGCACTATAAATTTAAAACCTGTCTCAGTTGCCGTGGCACCACTAAGCATTTCATCAGCATACAGTACAGTATTTCTGCCATCTTTGTTTGCATTGCAGTGACTCATCAAAAGTCTGTCTTGTACCAACACTGAGAGCATTCCTCTGGCACTGATATTTCTCTGTTTTTAAAGCTTCGGTTTGAAACTGGCATTTACTTCAGGTCCCTAATCAAAGGGCTCTATTCATTGCAGAGAGCAGCCTGAATGTTAATCTGCATCCGGCCTATTCATTTAGATGCTGTGCGCTGCCGGGGAGATTTGACTTGGTAAAAGCTTGAGCTACAGCAGATACAAACCCGGGGTTTGATACTATATATTTCTTTTTTTTTTTATTTTCCCCTCCCCTGAGCGATCGTCGCCGCTGCGTATAGCGTGGCGGCCGGGGCGATCCCGAGGGACGCAGAGCCCCACCGGCGAGCGGCCGTGCCGGGTCGGGCGCTGCTGAAGGTACGTTCGCTCCCAGCCAGGCGAGGGGACCGGGGACTTCCTCGCTCGGAAGAGGTTTTTTTGACCGCGCAGATACAATTAAATTGGCTCCGAGTGTGTTCCCTTTTCTTCCTGTTACCCCGTGGCCTTGCAGATAGGACTTTTTTTTTTCTTTTTTTTTTTTTTTCCCCCAGCGCTGGGAACAGAGCAGCTCTTTGTGGGTTATTATTTTCTTTTCGGAGGAGACTTTTTTTAAAATCTTTCTCAGATAAACTTCTTTTTTTCTTCGTTTTAATATTGTTTGTATGAGCTTTCAGTACTACTTCACCATAGTTTTTCTTCAGTAATATTGAAGGCGAACAGGATTTTAAATCTCCTGGACTCTTGCGTGGAAGCGAGGGAGCCGGAGGGGGGGGCTGGTTTGGGCTCTGGCTCGTGGCCGTGAATCCGCAGTGATTTGCTTCGCCGGAGTTTCAGTGCACGGGCTGCGCTAACGCTACCTGCTCCGCCGTTGCGCGGGGTTTGTGCGCGAGCTGCCTTCAAACGCGAGGCTTGCGTTGGTCGCTGGAAGGAGGAATTATCCTCACGGCCAAAAGGTACAGCTGGCCTTAAAGAGGAGCCGCGCCGGGATGCAAAACCGGAGCCGTCGCCTGTAGCCCGTTTCGCGTGAGGTTGCTCGGAGGGTTCTCGATGCCGCTCGGCCAGGGACGGTACCCCTGGCCGGGGGTGATGGGCTGGGGGGCAGGGGGCTCCGGCCGCAGGAGGGGCTGGGCTGGGGCTCCCCCTGCCCCGCTGTGGATTTAGGTGGGGGGGAAATAAGAAGACAACTTGGTAGGCGGCTCGCTGCGGCACATTGGTTTGTTTTATTGGGGCTCAAATATCTGGCTTAATTTGGAGATAAGCCTGGTTTTGTTGGAGGATCAATCTGCTGAGAAGGGGTTTTAACTGTTGAAATGCTCCCTCTTTCTGGTGCAAATGGGAAGATTGCTTTTCAAAGTGCTTTTTCCTGGGAGCTGTCTCTCCGGCAGAATCCTGTATTTATTTCAGGCAGAATGGCACATTGTTTTATAAATATCTTTTCTGTAGTTTCAACATAGCTGCGGGTTGTTGGGTTTCTTATATAATGCTACCCGAGATCTGTCTGACTACCTTGCATTTGCTTCACTGTTCACTCCTCTCCCATTGCTGTTCAGGTTTTCCTGCATAAAGTAAAACCCCCGGGGGAATAAATCAGTGGTGCTTATTTAAACAGATCACAACTTGAAGAAAATACTTGCATTTTTGAAATGTCCTTTGCCGTCCACCGATAGCGTTTCCAACGTTGTTTGAAAACATCGATAAGTAATTTTTGTAAGCGATTGCTTTTCCGCATCGCCACTCAGAGCTTTGAGCCTTTGATGTCGGGTGAGGTGGGTTCCTCTGCTTCTGCCTGCTTTGGTGAACTCTCTAAAATCGCTGTGCCTCTCTCCCTGCCTTCTCCGTTTTTCAGATGTGCCCTACTTTGGATATTCCTGCATTGAATGTCTGAGGAGCTCCAGCCGACCCTGAGCCATGTCGCAGATGTTGCACATAGAGATTCCCAACTTTGGGAACACCGTTCTGGGCTGCCTGAACGAGCAGCGGCTGCTGGGGCTGTACTGCGATGTCTCCATCGTGGTGAAGGGCCAAGCCTTCAAGGCGCACCGGGCGGTCCTGGCCGCCAGCAGCCTCTACTTCCGAGACTTGTTCAGTGGGAACAGCAAAAATGCGTTTGAGCTGCCAGGTACTGTCCCCCCAGCTTGCTTCCAGCAGATCCTCTCCTTCTGCTACACCGGGAAGCTGACCATGGCGGCGAGCGAGCAGCTGGTGGTGATGTACACGGCAGGCTTCCTGCAGATCCAGCACATCGTGGAGAAAGGGACGGACTTGATGTTCAAGGTCAGCTCTCCCCACTGTGACTCTCAGACCACCATGATCGAAGACCCCAGCTCGGAGCCGCAGAGTCCCTGCAACCAGCTGCAGTCGGCCTCGGCGCCCTACGTCATGTCCCCCTCCATGCCCATCCCGCTCCTCACACGTGTCAAACACGAGAACCTCGAGCTGCAGGCAGCTGCCCTGCCCGGCCTGCCCGGCAAGCGGCCCCTCGAGCCCGGTGCCCGGGAGGGGGCAGGCGGCGGCGGCCCCAACACCGGTCCCCTGAAGCTCTCCCGCGTTTCCTACTACGGGATGCCCAACCTGGCCACGCTCATCCCCAATGTCCAGCAGGTCCAGTACTCGCAGGGGGAGCGGACGAGCCCCGGCGCCAGCAGCATTCCCACCACCGACAGCCCCACCTCCTACCACAACGAGGAGGACGAGGAGGACGACGAGGCGTACGACACCATGGTGGAGGAGCAGTACGGGCAGATGTACATCAAGTCTTCGGGAGGCTACTCAGGTACTGGACAGTCTCTCTCCTTGGGTTTTCTGCTCTGCCTCAGTGCTTGCTTGCCCCTTCTCCAGCCAGCATGGGTAGTTTTGGGCTTGTTCATCAGACTTTTGTTTTCGGGGGCGTCGTTTATTTACGTAGCGTGGTGCACAAGGCGGTGCACGTGGTGGGCTTGGTGCTGGTGTCCCAGTGTGGCATGGGCAGTTCCCCCACGCGGTCGCTCGTGGGCTGTGTCCCCAGCTGAGAGGCTCTTTAGATAAGAGGGGCTACGTCATCCGCCGCGGTCGGCTTAGCCCTTCGCTTTTTGGCTGAGGCTGCCGACAAGCAGCCTGGTGGGTACGTGAGCCGTGCGGTGGTGACCCCCGTCCCGCGGCGATGGCTGAGCTCAGTTGCCGTGTGTCATGCAAGAGGGATTGCCATCCGTGGGAAGGGAAGCGCCAGCCCTCGCTGACCCAGTACAGGTTAGGTGGTTGGGCTGGGAGTTAGTCTTCAGCGAGGTGCAAGGCACGTTCCCTCTGTCCTGGCATTTTAGAATAAAAATTTTTTAAAAGTGATCAACATGTGACATTTGGAGAGAGAGAGAAAAACACCAAATAAATCATTTTCATAGATGTTGTTAATTAGAAATGTATGCAAAAAGAAAAAAAGACTTTTATCCCCACCGCCTGAAGTAACCCCCCTCCCCCTTCCTTTGCAGCCTTGCCTGGCACAGCGCTGTCACAAAGGGAAAAGCAACTTGAGGGCCTCTTGATAATATTTTATTTCTCTATTAAGTGAGTCCCTGGGCGTGCCTCAGACAGAGGAGGTGGCTTCGCTTTGGTGGTGCTCAGCCAGGAGCTGCCAACTCAGCCCCAGGGCGGGTGCACGAGACCCCTTCCCTCTCGCTTCCCGCGCAGGAGAGGGCTCCTGGGATGCGCAGCCCCTGCTCCCGGGCACCTTGCAGGGCTCGGACCCTGCTGAGGAGCCAGGGGCAGGTGAGGGGGTACAGAGCCGGGGGCTCAGGACCGGAGCAGGAGATGCCCAGCTGGATCCCTGGCATGCCTGCATCCTGCACGGAGGCAGCTCACAGCACCCCGTGCAGAAGAAGCTCGCAGCATCCCATGCGGAGGCTCGGCCTTGGCGCAGCGGCCTCCTGTCGGAGCTGCAGGTGTTTGTGGCACAGCAGCTTTGATCCGCGGACGCTCGCTGGGAAGGGACATCTTCCCACCAGCTCTGGCCGCGCAGAGCGTCTTCTCGCCTGGAGCCGCTTTCCCCGCTACGGGTCAGCGCTGAAATTGCTGGACTAATTTTGCAGATATTTATCTCTCGTTTGTTGAAGAGCTGGCATGCTTTCCTCAAAGCTGTTTGATTTTATTCTTAAGCGCAGGGGAAGATTTGACAAATATGACCATTTCTGTTACCTGAAGCCATGCTTTCCCTAGTACTGAGAACGGGCTCCTCCTCGCGCGCTGTCCCATGCCATCCCAAGGAGCGGGAGCTCAGCGTCCCCTTGCCATGTCCCCCTGCCAGGTGGCGAGCGGATCAGCAATATTTTGCAAGCGTTTTTACCAAGCCATGTACAAAAGAGGGAAAGCGTGCTGGTAGCAGTGTTACTATTTTAATATTAGAAATATTTCCTGAGAAAAGCGGAGAAGCGAGTTGCAGAAAATGAGCCTCGAAAGCCTGGCTGCTCCCTGTGCCGTGCTTCAAGTCCCGGTGGCTGGTACCGGGCGGGTGAGGAGGAGCGGGCTCGGGGGACGGGGATGGGGTTGGGGTGCACCTGCCCGGCAGGAGTGGGACCCCGTGTCCCAGCTGCTGTTAGAGTCACTCTGAACAGAAATCAGGCTGTTTTCCCGCACACTGGTTTCGTTTCTATTTTGCTTTGCGCTTCCCCGCTGTAGAGCACGCGGCGAGTAATGTGGGTTTCCCTTCAGCGCCGGGGCTCGCGGCGGTGTTCCTCAGCGCAGTGGGATTATACCCTTGGACGCGGTGTTTTCCTTCCCTGCCACGGGGCCAGTTCATGCAGTAACAGAACAAAATACATTCAGAAGGCGAGGGCAGGACCAGCCCCGGGACGGTGCCGGCAGCAGCTCTTAGGCTGTACCTAATTCTTGCGGCGCGGGGAGTCATCCCAGTTGCAGAAGTGAAAATATGAGCAGCTTTTTTGGGCGTCGCTGGAGATGCTGCAGCCGTCCAGCCCTCGCGTCGGAGCCGGGCATCTCTCAGCGAAGTTTTCCGACTTGGTTTCTTTAGGGGGAAGACTTGAACCACGTCGCGAGGCCGGGGCCGTGCGGGGAGGAGGCAGGTCGGGAGCGGGGCGCTGCCCGGCCTCGCTGAAAGGCTCTAATATACCACGTTTCTGCTAAAATATCTCTTCCACATCAGCCCATTTCAAGGGAGTTTCCTGTTTTAAATAAGCCAGCTATAGTATCAGGCTTCCTGGAAAAGAGGGCACACAAAAAAGAGATTAAAAAAAAGAAAACCTAAGCTGTTCCATTATGGTTTGGACTTGTACAGCTAACTGTTTTAATTACTCGGGATAAACTGTACCCTCAAAAGGTGCGGAATAATAAAACCGTAAGATGGAAGAGAGAAGCCAGCTAATCCTGCTCCTGGCATGTAGATCCCGACAGCCTCACAAAGGCCTGGGGGAGGGGGGAGCCCTTTAAAATAGCGATTGCCAAGGTTTCCAAGAGCCCCGTTTGGAAAAACAAAAACAAAGCCAAAGAAGAGCGCAGCAGATGAAGCCCTGAATTTCAGAGAGGGTTGGGGTTTTTTTCCCCATCCTTTTTCTCCACTTTTTTCTTCCCCAGCTGAAGCGTTGACTGAGCTAATGCTGGCCGGCGTGCGGTGGGATGCTGGCGGCTGGTGCTCTTCGCCTCCCTTGAGCATCGCTTGCCCTGAGCATCGCTCGCCTCCAGCATCACCACCCACCGCTCCCGAGGCCGGGGCAGCGTGGGGCAGGGGAGGGTGCTCTGCAGGACCCCCTGAGCTCGGGGCGGGGGGTCACAAAGCCTCTTCTTGCCCTGAGGCTGGGGGTTTTTAATTTATTTTTGTTCAGCCCTTTTTATAGTCAGAACCACGGCGAATCTCCAAAGCTGGGATCAGAGAGACGTCTCCAAAGCCGGGGTCAGAGAGACAAGGTGCACATCATCACGTTGGCCAAGGGTTTGATGGTGGTAGAGGGAGCGAGGAGCAGGTCTTGTGAAGGGATGTGCCTCCTGCAGCGCTGGCACTGGTGTGACGGGCCAGGGAGAGTGTTGGACCTGCCGAAGGAGCAGCAGGTAAATGAAAGGATAAGCCCAGGCTTAAACACGGGCTGATGGGAGGGTTAGGTTTAGGTGTCGGTAGCCAGGGTGGCAGCTTGAAGAGGGACGTAGGAAAAGGTGCGTCGGCTCCCGCCGGCCTCTGGCCGCATTTGGTGGCCGCGGTGTCGCCGTCGCCATCCCCGTGCCCGCCCGCTGCTGTGGCAAGCGGGGAGCACCGCGGTAAAATGGCTCCTTATTCTGTAACTAGGTCTGGTTGTGGAGAACATGTGGGCCTTGAGGACACGAGTGAGACTTAATGAGGTTTCTAGCATCTGATCTGAGGAGTGCACAACTCCAGAAAATATTAAACAAAAGCAAAGTATTTTTATCCGTGTTAATTACAGCGTCGTGGGCCTGATCTGAAGTGGGTTTCAGCAGGACTTGCAGATGCTCGGCGTTTTTCTGCACTGAGCCGCGTTCTTGTCAGTCAGCTTGCTGCTTAGCAGATGCAGTTAATTTAATTTTGACAGGCACAAGCGAAGTTGCGCGAGGGTCCGTCCTCCTCCCCTGCTCCTGCTGCGCCGGTTTGCAGGGGAGAGGAAAAATCGTTATGCAGCAAATGGCTGGAATGTAAAGACTGGACTTGAAAGTCATGAAATCCCGAACTGACAAGATCACACTTCATTAAAAATTCATCTAAAATAGCCATTATAGAATAGTTGTGGTAATTAGCTGAGAGAATAGTTTTCTCTCCTGGCCTCTGATTCCTGACAGTAAGGAAAGAGGGCAAGAAACAACCCAGAATCCGTAACGAGCGGCTCCGGTGCAGCATCCCGAACCAAGCCTGGGAACGACACACTGCAACGACGTAAGTCACGGCTCGCGACGCCGGATCATTGCAGCCGTAATAAAGCAGCGGGTTCTAACAACAGGAACGGGGATCGGATCCCGCGAGGACCAGTGCCGTGTGGTGGCCAGTCTGACGCTGTGCTGCGTACAAGGGATGCTCGCGAGCAAAAAGCTAGGGGTTGGGTTTTTTTAGGAAATAAACTGGTGGAAAGAGGATGCCCTGTTACTCACCAGAGCACTTGCGCTTTAGCTTTTCGCTGAGGGTCTTTGAATGGCTGCAAACAGCCCCACCGCTGAAGGTGCCACGGTGTGCCAACGGGAGCCGGCCGGCGCCGGCGTCGCCCAGCCTGGCACGGGGCCCGGTGGTGCTGAGCAGCCGGAGGAAGGCAGAGCCCCACGCCGGGGACGCGCAGCCTCTGGCCTTTTTTGGCGTTAAACTTCCAGTCCCGGTTTCCTCACCATAAAACACGGATGTTTAATTTTAGGCTGGCAGATGTTTCACTCCTGGCTGAGATCTGAAGCGAAGGCGAGATAGGGGTATTTATAAACCAGTAATATTTTTCCTATGCTAATTCCAGATTACCTCCCTGTATAAATAGGTCACAAATCAAATCTCTGCATTCCAGTAAGTTGTTATAAATGTACTATTTGTAAAACGTAAACCATCCCGCTTGGGACGGTGTCATATATCTGCCCCGCGGCGTGCGTGTGTGCCCTGTGTGGTACACCAGGTTTACATGCGCAGGCAGCTGCTGGCGGTGCCGAGGCCGCGGCGGGGAGGCTGGTTTTGGGGTAGTCCCACAGCCAGGGGAAGACAGGCTAACGGGATGAAACTGTTTGTGAAATGCTGCTGTTCGAAAAGAAACTTCTTGCCGCGTAGAGAACGGGGGGGGAGTTACCCAGGTGTTGGCGCGCGTGGCGACGGGTGGTGGAGCAGGCGGAGACGGTTTTGTAGCCGTTGCGGTGGACCGGGACTCGTGACTTGTGGTTCCGTGTTGGGGCTCTGTAAACACTAATGTTTGGGTGAGGGTCCGTCACGTGGATCTTTCTGTATCTCAGAATCCCGTTCCTAAAGCAGAAGTAGTTGTTTCTTACCCACGGGAGTGTGTTGAACTTTATATGTGGTAAATGGTCAAGAGGAGAACCCAGACTGGTGGGAACTGGGCGTTCATGAAGAGTTTTGAAGCCCTGGTGTTTGGATAGTCAGAAGCTAAGGAAGGATGTGAATACTGGTGCCACGTGTGTGGCCAGCAATTCCCAGCGATGCCAGACGCCGGGCACTCGCTTGTTGCCCGTCACTGATGAGGGTCAACGGGAGCCGTGTGGGCTGAGCATCTCTGGTCCCAGGCACCTCCGGCAGGACGTGGCATCACTGAAACCATCGTGGGCTCAGCAAGAAGGTGGTGTAATGGACCTCTGAGCCGGACGGTATGTTTTAGGGACAAGGAGGATGTGTGCCCCTAGCATCACGCGCAGCCTGGAGCCGTGGAGCGCCGGTAATTCCTGAGACTCCAGCTTTCCTGCGAGCACGGACCGGTGAGTTGGTTTGAGGGTGCTTCTTCAGCCAGAAAACCCGGGGTGTTTCCCATTCTGGACCACTTGTTGCCAGCTGCAGCATCCATATAAGTTTGAGATGAAAGCGTTTATCTGAATAAATAAAATATAGCAGTGTTTGGCTGGCAGCAATCGCTGCTTCCGCCGTAATGATTTCCTGCCCCTCTCCGCTAGCTGGTAGGCTCCTTTCTTGGTCGAGAACAAAACTGTATGAAACAATACTTCACATTGTTTGCCTTCCCTTTCATTCAAAGGGAAGGAGCCATTGCCCTCCAAAGATACAAATTAATTAGAAGCAAATACTATCCTGTTCTTCAGAGCATAAAAGCCAAACAGACCGGCTTTCTTTGAAAACACGGGACCAAAGTGTCTCTTGTATCCTGGTTCTTTACATAACCGATTGCTATCTGCTGAATTGAGGGGGCACTGAAAGGCCTAAATCTTCGGTCGTTTTTGTTTAGTATCGTTGAATTTGTGCTAATGCTTTAGTGGAAACAAAGTTCAAAAAATGATTCATGCCCACGTTTAATAAGAGATTTATAGAGGGCGAGCCAGCAGGACAGACGTAACCAAAATAGACTGGTGGATTGAGTTACGCGTGGTCTTTTTAGCCAAAGTTTTAGTTTGTTTTACGAAGTATGATTTCACAGGAAGAAATGTAAACTTCTCGATGGCTCCATGTGTAGGAAGTGCAATGTCTTCAAAGGCAAAGAATTTCTTCAAGGCAGGATTGTCACCAGCCAGCGCGGCAGCGTTGTCTTCCTGTAAAGCTCCTTTTCTTTCAGGAAACAAATTTGACACCAAATCCTTCAAAATTTCTCCGGGAAAGTAGCGTGAACGCAGTGCTCGAGCTGTTCTTTCTCTTGCCTGCCTCTTTATTGCTACCTTAGGATCAATTTAGCCCCGAAATTGTTTTTTATTGAATGCTTGCCTGTGGAAAGTGGAAGAGCGGGTAGGTTTGTCCTTGTTCGCTTGGGTGTTGTAGGTGTTTAATTTCCTCAATGACAGCAGTCTTGCCGCAGAAGCGGGCGAGAGGACGGCACGGCTGACGGCCGCTCCGGGCTGAGTTCTCTTCTGTTCCCATTACAGCAATAGTGGGTCACAAGCTGCGAGGGCCTTCTCCCGCCTCACCGGCTCTGAACTCTGTCTCATCGGGGGTATTGATTGCAACTACTTTCCCTGGAGACCCACAGCCTATGTACCACTTAAAAAATAGCTGGAGGCCTCTAAGAAACTCTCTGAGAAGCCGTAGCAGTCTGCCCACCTTCCCTTCGGCAGCCTGTCATCTGCAGATTTTTGGGTGGTGATGAATGCCGTGGGTCTTTTGACCTGAGCCCTTCACTAAAAGTAAAAATTAACTATTAAAAAGGCAGATTTACACAGCCTGGGCGGAGTGTTGTGCTTGTGAGGGATTGCGGTGGTTTCCCTGCTCCTGCCGGGCAGCTGGAGCGCTGGCTCCGTGGAGAGCCCGGCCCCGCGGAGCGCTCGCCCTGACGAGCTGCCTGCAAATAGCAGGAGCCCCGGGCGCGAACACGGCCTCGTCCTCACCTGTGCTGTCGCCTCACGGCTCAGGGACGTGCATTTAGCACAAAACGCTCTTGCCGGATTCTGTTTTACCCCTAATAGCATGATGAACCTGCCTTTCGTTGCTGTCATTGAAGACCATAGGACGGCATAAGAATGGAACGGAATAGAATGGAATGGAATGGAATAGAACGTCCCAGTCTGGTTTCTGGGCTCTACCAGCAGAACGATAGCTCACGTGCGGCCTGTATATAATTTTACCTTTTAGTTCAGCCTGTGTGTGACGTGCAGAGGGCTCTGGGTGGGAGCTGACGGTGGTGTCTCCCTGCCTGCTGCTTCCTCACCCCTGGAGATTTGCATTTATTTTGCAGCGGCCCTCGTGCTGCCGCCTGCCGTGGTGACCATGCCTTGGCGGACCCAACAAGCCTGTGCAGGACAGCAGAGCGAGCCCTCCCCGGGTGCTGGTTCCCCCATCCCTAGTGCCCAGCTGCTTTTGGTTTGTTTAAGCTGGAAAAAGTACCGGTAGTTAATTGGATATACTCTGCTTATCGCTCTTCGAAAGCATCAGAAATATCGTGGGTCTTTGAGACGCTTGCTCTGTGTGAGCAGAAGATGACTCCTTTCTCCAAGGAGAGGGTGCCTGGGTGCTTGGGAGCGCCATTAAGCAGGGAAATACTTCACTTGGTGAGAATGCTGCATGCCAGCGGGACTGCACGCCAGCACTACAAAGCCCTGCCGCTTTGCTTGGATAATCGGGCCGTGATGGCAAGAGAAGTGAGTTTAAAAACGCCATGTGGCTTGTTCTGCCGCCGCTTGGTCCTTAGCCGCTGAAGGAGAAGTTGCAGTGCCGTGGTGCGGCTCCACAAGCAAGGGGCATCCTCCTGGTAGTCTGACTTTTTCGGGAAGGAGGGAGCGATGAGGGTGGGGATGCCTCCAGCCCCGTGCCTGCGATAGGATGCCACGGCACAGCACGGCGTCGCGGGGCATGTCCTAGTTAGAACACTGCTCCCATTGTACAGGAGCCATCGGCCCTTGGTTACTGCAGCAACAAGTCTGCAAAACTTGTTATTTTATCTAGAGAGCGGAAAAGCGGCCCCCAGAACACCAAAATAATTGCAGGAAAAGACACCTCTCGAGTAGGAGACGTTTTTGAGTTCGGAAACGCTGATTGCTGGCGTTTTTTCTTCTCTCTGTATCCGTAGATATTTAAGCACAGTGCTTCAGGGTTCGATTTTGTGCGTGGCGCTTGCCACGTTATCAGACGTTTTTGGGGGAAGAGATGGATCATTGTCGAGCTGGGCTGCAATTCAGAATTTTTAACTGCTCCCACTGTGTCCCGGTGCAGCTGGAGCTGGTGTAGACCCGCGTCAGCCCTCTTTTACCGTCAAAAATGGTGACTTTAAGCAAGCCTGTGGACTTGCACTGGAACTGTGCTTTAGAAAGCAAATCCTCTGTATGCCCACAAGACTCAGACTTGCGCGGTGCCGGTAACACAGCTCAGTATTTCCGGCTTTTCGGCATTAACGGTAGCTAAGGGGCCGTGCTGGCTCCGGGGGTGGTACGCTGGGGCACGTCAGAGCCGCGGCCTGGCAAAACCCAGTCGTTTGGCTTTGAAGCCACTGCTTACTAACACTTTTTGGCTTGTTGGTTGGGGTCTCTCTTGTTATCGAGAGGGAACGTTAGCCTGCAAAAGGCAGAGTAAGAGAAGGCGCTTTGGGAGGCGGGTTGGAGCTTGTAGGGGGTGGCTGGTGGGTGCCGTGCTCGGGGGAGGCTGCGGGGGCCGTGCTCAGTGCAGGGGGTATCTGCAGAGTCTGGCTTTTAACTTCAGCCGGAAAAAAACATCAAGGGAAGTAGTTACGGTACCGATGCAGGTATTTATCAGGCTCGGGTAATGTATCGCCGGTTTTAGAAACGGCTGGTGAAGCGACCCGCCGTTCTTCTGGGCGTGTTTGGGGGAAGCCAGCTCCGTGTGCTGCGCTGCCAGAACGATGCCAGCCCTGCAGAGTTGCCCATTTTCAGAAATGATTAACTTAGAAAAAGTTAAAGCGTAATTAAATTCCCCAGAATCTCTCTCGCAGAACCCGAACGCGCGTACGAGACTGCTGCAGAAGAGGTGGGGGCACCGGGGGATCTTTCCACGCTGTTACTTATCTATTCCGCGCTGGCCTCGGCCCCGCGGCCGATGGCGCTGGCGAACGGTTGTACTTCGGGCGGGAGGAGTATTTCCACGAGCTACCTGAAAAAGTCCGAATCTGACCACCTGTTCGTGTCGTGCCTGCATAATAAACTGTTTTAATGGCTTTCCCTTTTCATTTTTAAGTTGCTCAAGAGAAGCCAGAGCAGATCCCACTGGAGAACCGCTCCTGTGTCCTCATACGACGGGATCTAGTTGCTCTCCCAGCCAGTCTTATCAGTCAAATCGGATACCGCTGCCACCCAAAACTCTACTCAGAGGGAGATCCTGGAGAAAAACTTGAGCTCGTTGCAGGTAATGAGGGGGTACCGTTTCTTTGCCTGAGGATGCCTGGGATCACTGGTGTTTGCTTTCTTGAAGCGAGTTCTTTGTCTTGCTTGCACCGTTGCTGGAGTCGTGCATCTTGTGTGCCCTTGCTGTGTCTTTCTGGATTATTCATCACCAATCATCTTTTAAAAAGTTCTGAAGTTTCCTTTAATTTGCTGATAGAAAAATGTGTCATTAACAGGATTTATTCAATTGAATTAATTTAGCATTTTAATTGAATTCTGCAGCTTGTGTTCTTCCTGATTGGTGTGGGCTGCATCGCAATTGTGTTTTGATTTAGATGCGCAGATCAAAAAAAAAAAAACCAAACCCAAAACCCCATTGCTTTATAACATTTACAAAGCAATAGAGGTAAAATTTGTGTCACTGAACGAGCTTTGGAAATCCCGCAAAAGTTTTTTTTTTTCTTTTTTTTAAGTTGGCGACGTTACTAAACTGTGAAACGCTGCTGTAGGAAGAGAAGGAACCAGTTTTGGTCCTTTCTTCTGTCTTTACTTTCAGTTTTGGGGGTATTTACAATATCAGGAGAATTCACTGCTCTCTGGAGGACTTACGGCCAGCTTGAGGTGGAAGATGGTGCTGTTCAGCTTTTAATGGTATTGGTGGTGTAGGGCTGGGTGCAGAGTGAAACACGGTAGCCGTGACACGGCGGCTGTGCCAGCCTGCAGCCCGGGTACCATGAGCGCTGCTCAGAAGAAGAGTGTTTGACTATGCTCTCCAGATCAATTTCCAGTTTAAGTAATAATATTCTGCTTTTGTAAGCTCCCCCTAGCTTCACTTGGCTGCAGTGGTCCTCTCAGCTTATAGCCCACGGTGCTGTGAAGTTTCTTCCCTTGGACGTAGCTACGTTTAGATGAAGCGATCTTTGCACGACAGCCCATACCTGCTGCCCAGGCGGGGAGGTTTACTTAATACCTGTAAAACCCTTTGTACAGAAAGGATGTGTCAGCACAATCAATCCAAATCAGTTGTCCTTTCTTTCTGGTCATTTCTCTCCTGGTGAGTAGCATGGTCTTTATTTTCAGTCTGCAGAAGGAATGTGGATTTCAGAGGGTGCCCAGAAAGGTTTCCACCTGATGGAGGATGGGTCTTTGGCGGAAGGGAGGAGTAAAATGCACACGCCGCAGCGCAGCGTGCAACCACGAGTATTTATCTTGTATCTGGAGTATTCATTTTGCACCCATTTACATTTTATGTGAGACTTCTTAAAACCGTCAAGCGGTGCAGGTTATTTTCGCAGTGAGAGCTGCAAATTGGCTCAAGGCAGCTCTGCTTGATTTACATTTTTCAATCTGGAAATAAAATAGATTAATATCTCTAACCGATAGTGGCTGCCTCCGTTATTTTTTGTGCGTTAAAGCGAAGTTACCCTCCGTAGCGCCTGGCATTCCCTCTGGTGGCTCATCTCTCAAAGTACCGCTGCTGAAGAAAGGCTCTGCCGCTAATTCTGGCTCAAACCTGGTGAGACCTGCGGGAGCCGTGACCCCAGAGCACGCCGGAGGATCCTGCAGCGAAAGTTTTCCTCGGCTCTCCATTCGGAGTGCTTTCCTTTTGTCTCTGATGTTTCATGCTGTGATCGATTCTGCAAACTTCAGCGGCTGCCTCCGCGAAGGTCTTCAGCAAGCCTTGCAGTCATGGTAGTACGCCTGATGGACAGCGGCTGTGCGCGGAGCACGGCGAGGAGCGGGATGGCTCTGAGATCCGGAGCGATGCCTGCTTTTTCTGGGACGGGACCGGTGGCCTGGGCTGCCCGCGGCGGCAGGGAAGGTGCAGGCGGCTGCCGCCCCTGCCGCGTAGAGGGTCGGGCTCGGGGGGCCGCTGGGCGCTTGCCCCGACGCGGGCTGCTCTGCAGCTCTGTCTTCATCCGAAAGACCAGGGGCAATCGTCTGTAGGCTTCCCTGGAAATCCAGGAGGTAACTTCATTTCTGCAAGAGATGATTTTTGGAGAACAGAGCGTGTTCTGGACCCATTATTTAATCTTAATTAAAAGCAAATACCAAAACCCTCTCGTATAACGGTACGCTTGAAAAATAGCTTAATGTCCGCCTGCAAGCCGATGCTGAGGCTGGGGCGGTTTGGTCTGAGAGCTGTGCGCAAGGTAAAGGCGTTTGATAAGAAACCTGCTGTAAAGCACTGCCAACCCTCTGCACGTGGAAAGCCGCTTTGGCACGGGCTCCTTTTTCTTCCCGAGAACATCCTTAAAGGCAGAGTATTTCAAAGTCAGCAGTTGCTGTGCATTAGAAGGAAAATTCCCTGCTCGCCAGAAGTATCGAGGTGGGGTTTTGGAAACAGCCAGATCTGTAGCGTGACCAAGCGCCTTTCCTGTGCTAGACGGCTTTTTTTCCTTTCTTTCTAGTTATATGTTCTACAGTCTTTCACCTGAGAAAAGGCCAAATGGATTGAGGTTTTCTTCCTTCAGAAAGAACAAATAATCCGATCTGTACATATAAAATCACAGAATAAAGCCTCGCCCTGGGTGTCTTCGCAAAAAAAAAAAAAACAAACAAAAAAAAACCCAAAAGAGTTCTTTCATTTGATTTCCATAGGCTTCCTTTCTGTACAGATAAAATTATGAATTATTATTACCTGGGCTTGCCAAGTCCCCAGGGGACTGCGGTAACGGTCCCTGCTAGGCTTGCCCACAAATCCTGCTGTGCTTGCTGGGCTTTCGTGGCGGCACGCGAAGAGCCCGCTCCCTCCCGCGTCGCGCCATGGTCACCGGCGCAGGAGGAGCGGTTTGGTCGGGGCTCGGGGGCGGTGCTGTTAGCAAGGCCAAGGTTTAATTCTGAATTCTCCCTCTCCAACCCTTCCAGGCTCGGGCGTTTACATCACCCGGGGGCAGCTGATGAATTGCCACTTATGTGCCGGTGTCAAACACAAGGTTCTTCTGAGACGTCTTCTGGCCACCTTCTTTGATCGGTACGTGCTCTTTGTGCTCTCCCGAGGGATTCCGTTTATTTTCTGGTGTTTTAACCGCGTTACTAGACAGCGTGTCCCGAGTGCTTCATCCTCTGCGTATGCTGCCCTGATTTCTGGGCTTTTTCTCGACGACGCTCGAACCTCAGCGCCAGGTTTTCCGGTTCCTTGCCTTAAGATCGCGTAAGGTGGTGATGCCTCCGTAAGAACCTGAAGGGAAGAGGACGGGGCAGCGGCTGCTCCCTGGAAGGCCCGGTCTCAGGATCTCCCTTTGCCTTTCTTGCAGGAACACGCTTGCCAACAGCTGCGGAACTGGAATCCGGTCCTCCACGAGCGATCCCAGCAGGAAGCCCCTGGACAGCAGGGTTCTTAATGCAGTCAAATGTAAGGAGAGAGATTTACTGCTGCTCTGTCGCAGCAGCGTGGCGAGAGCAAAGCCCAAACCTTAGCAGGGAAGGCCGTCTCTGTTGCGTAACGTGGGAAATATATAAGGTGAAATGAGGTTGTAGGAAAATTAATTCATTTTTATTTTGCGTCATTTTGGGGGGACTGAAGTGAATGTGTTTTTTTAAATTTGGCAGTATCTTAATATCAAACATTATTGCTACTTGGCTGTTTTGCTGTATTTTAAAGCACTAATTTCGCAGTTAATTATTTTCTTGATAGGTGCTCTAAGAAGGAAGTCGCAGTGATGTTTTTGGTAATGTTCGGAGCTTGATACTGCCGAAACAGGCCGTCTCCGTGTGCTGGCTTTTATGCCTCCAGGCTCCGGCTCGCATTTGGATTCATCCGAGTGCAGGGCTCTGCCGGATCCCCTGGTTCACAGGAGCAGAGCGTACAGCTCCAGTCCATCTCCCAGGCACGTCCTCCGCGCATCTCTCGGAGGTGCCCGGGCCATGGCGCTGCCCGAGGGCGGCCGTGCTTTGCGGTGCCCTGCGCTTTTGGGGTTGTTGGTCTTCAGCAGTAAATGTGCCCCGCGGAGCCAGGGAATCCACTGGGTGCTTCAGCGCCGGTAGCGCGGGAGGCTCTGCTCTCCGTCTCGCTGGCAGCCTTTCTGTTAGCTCCACTGTCTATTTCCTTGGATATATTTTGTAAACTACTTTTCTTTTTTAAAAAAAAAGAGGTAAAATGGGAGCCCTGCTGCAAATAATTGCTTTTTTAAAAACTGCGTAAAGCAACAGGAGCTTTTGTTTTTAACGTCTCAACTCCAAACAAAGCTGTGCATTGTGCCGCGCGGCTCGGCCAGCCGCTCTGTAGAGCCGCTGAGCTCTGTCTCAGCGCACAAAAGGTTCAGCTGTTTAACACCCCTTCTGCTGTCCTGCAGGTAAGATCCCCTGTGTCTGCATGGTTACGCAGCGCCCTAATCTACGCAGGGCTGGGACGCGCAGGGCTCCCTGCTTCGCAGTGCCTATTTGTGCCCAGCGCCTGGTGTTTATACAAGACAAGGAGAGTTTTGTTACGTCCATCAAGGTAGCTTAATTATTTATGGCAGGGACCAGAAAGAAATGGTGAAATAGTTGGCTCTTGCAGTCACCCTTGAATGCAAGGGTCGTGCTGTGGGACAAAAGGTGCCGGCTGGTGAGTGAGGACACGGGTGGTGTAGGAAACCCTGACGGGTTGGTGCGGCGAAGCCCGGTTACCATGGGCTTGATGCACGCTGGAAAACTGTGCTCTCGCAGCCTCGCTGGATTGTGGATAGTAGATCTTTATGTAAATATTATTGCGCTGGAAAATGGAATTCTAAGCGATTTATTTTTTGTATTTTTATTTTTAAGATTTGGAAGGTAAATCTTTGCCTAATTGTTGCCGTGCTGCTGAACTCCAGCCGCCCTCTGAGATCTGTAGCACGTGGCGAAAAGGGATGAGATGGCAGATGTTCAGTACCTAAAGACAAAATCACTAAGCTGTGCTGTTGGTGCTTGCCCGTAGCTCATGCGCGGTGCTGTCCCGAGGCAGCCTCCCTGTTACAGCGTCACCCTGGAGAGCCCCGGCTCTGGACCTTCCAGCCTTGGTCCTTGCTAAGGCTTGCAAAGCGTTTCAGAGGTTGGAAAGGCGTTGCTGTCCGGTGACAGTGCCTACGACACGCTGTCGTGTGTCAGGGCATGAGATGACTTCTTACTGCCTGAATTTTACAGAGAAGTACCCCGGGCACAAGCTTTAGTTGGTAATTACTCACCGCGGCAGCGTGATGACGTTGCTCCATAACACGAGGTGCTTGGCCGCCGTGCAGGAGCAGGGCTGCAGCCGAGGTACCGCCGGGCTTCCGCAGGGTGCGTGCCAGCTGGTGTGCTGGTGGTGGGGTGCTGGGGCAGCCACCCTGCTCAGGTGCAGGTCTGTGCGAGGCGTGGGACCGGCAGAGGACGGTCCTTGGGGCAAGCTCCTCTGCTCGGTCAAGAGCAGCTCTGACGTTTTCCAGCCCCGCAGGTGTACCTGCCCACCGTGGTTTTAAGAGCCATTAATGGAGCTACTGTTGAGGAGTTCGTGTTGAGCTTTTCTGCGTCCACCTCTGCTTTTGGCCATCCCAGCGCGCTGCGGCCGTGGGTGCCGTGCTCCGGCTGGAGCCTGGGTCCCGCAGGCAGGAACCTGGGACCTCTGGGGGTCCCTGGGGAGCGAGCGGTCGTTCTCCAGCCCCCTTCCCCGTGCCACCTGGGATTTTTATGCCTTCTGGTTTTGTCTGTTCTTAGTTGTGTCTGTCTGGAGCCGAGGAGTCCTTGTCTCTAAACCTCTCCTTGCGAGAGCTCTGGCCCGCGGGCAAACCTGCACTCCGTGGCATCTTGCGGCAAGTGTCTAGGACGGGGCAGAGGCTGTGATCGTGCAGCCGCCTTTGTATTGCTTTCTCCGAATCCTCAGCTGTATGTATCCCTGTCTTTGCAGTGTATTGTCAGAATTTTGCCCCGAGCTTTAAGGAAAGCGAGATGAATGTTATAGCGGCCGATATGTGCACCAACGCCCGCCGGGTCCGCAAGCGCTGGCTGCCGAAGATTAAGTCCATGCTGCCGGAAGGGATGGAGATGTACCGCACGGTCATGGGCTCCACCACAAACAGTGTCCCCCTGGATCCTGAATTCCAGCCCAACACTGCTCAGGTCTTTGAGCAGCGAATCTATGCAGAAAGGAGGAGCGATTCGGGAACTATAGTAGCCTTGAGAACTAACACGGTGAACGTAGAGCTAAGCAATGGATCCACCCAGTCCTTCGAACAGAGCGAGGATGCCGAAGGGGCTGGCTCTGTGATACAGGAGGCAGCTGCCACAGATGCTCTGGCATCGGATACCCAAAGCACTCCGCAACCTTTTGAACAAGGTTCGGGCTCCTCCAGCCGGCCCGAAACTCCCGTGAGAAGACAAGATGGTACTTACGGAGGGACTTTATAAAGAGAGCAAACGTTTCGTGACCTATAAGGGATCTGTAATACTAAAGCTGCTTGCATGCATTACTAATACGAAACAAAAAATGTGATCAAGCCACTTACCTACTGAACTGCTACTGTTGCCTGAAAAAAATGTGATTTTTATTCTGCTTGTATTTAAAATTTATGAAGGAAATAATCGCATTCGTTATACTGTAAACGACTAGGTCTGTGGCGACCTACTTAAAAAAAAAAATTGGGCTCCGTTTTTGATATTCCTGAGGTTAGTCTATAAGATCGTAGCTTTTTCTTTTTTTTTTCCTTTTTTTGTTTTGTTTTTTTTTTGTTAATTTTAAGAAGGGGAGGAGAAAAGCTAGCCACCCCCCCCAACCACCGCCACCCCCCCGTCATCACCACCCCATCCATTACTCAGCTCAGAAGTAAAGCCATCGTTAACCTTGTCCTCTAAAGAAAGTTTTACCGTCACTTAACAGGAAAGCAAGGTGCGTTAGGGTACAAGTGCTGTGACTGGCGATGTTTGTCTCTAGCAGAAGGGCTCTAGCCAAGTGGGACGGGGTGGGGGAAATCGTTAAAGGCTTCTGGTGTTGGAGGGAGCCCCTTGCCGTGGGTGCTGCGGGGCAGGGTGCTGCGGTGCCCAGCCGCGGCCGGAGGCTGGCGGGGGCTCAGTGCCGTTGTCTCGGGGAGTTTTATCCGTTTCCCTGGAGCAGGGATGGTTCCGCAGGAGTTCAGGCTTGCACGTGTTGGGAGGACTGTGTGGGATGCAGGTGGAGACCCTGGCCGGTGTAGTGGTTGTTGTCGGGCTTTTTTCCCAGTGCGGCTGAGTTTTGGGTCTGGTTTCTCTCTCCCTCCCTCCCAGTGACTCCTTTTCCTTTGCTTCTCCTTGCTTGCACTTCCACATCACCCGCTGCTTGGGCGAACGGGCTCGCGTCGCCCCGCTGCACCCCATCGCCTCGGGGCAGCGGGGCGCGCAGGCAGGCGGACCGAGGCCAGGGGCCACCTCCTGGCGGGGGGAGTAGCCCCCCTCGGCCACCTGCGAACGGCCTGGGAGAGAAATCTGGGCACGGAAAGCACGCTGTGCTTGCTCCGAAGGGCACAGAGCTGGGAGCTCGCGGCAGCGGCTCCCGGCAGCATCCGCACCGGCGGCAGAGTGGGCTTGCCCGCTGCCCCCTCCCTTCCGCCCCGGGCCGGCTGGGCTCTCGCTTTTTAATAATTTGGAGTGTATTGGCTGCGGAAAGGTTTAAAAAATAAATAAATTAGCTGCGTGCCCTTCTGTGAAGAGGTTTTGGAGAGGAGGAAGCGTTTCGCCTCTTGCTCGTCCTCCAGACAGGGCCTTTCTGGGGAAAAGCCCAATGTGAGTTATTTGTTGGGGTTTTTTTGGTTGAAAGCTGATGTCCTCTGGCTGTGTCGGCTTTGGTGGCCTCAGCTTGGTGGTGTCGGTGCTGAGATGGGACCCGCAGGTGCCCCTAGAGCCTGGCCGGGCAGCGGGTACCAGCTCACCCCGCTCGCTGCCTCCTGCCTGCGTCGGCTCTGCCCGCTTGCCCTCAGAAATCCCCCAAAGTGACCGTAATCCTTCGGGCATGCCCGGCTCCCGCTGGGTGCTGGGCGCAGGCGCTGCCCGGCCCCGCTCACTCGAGCATCGCTGTGGGTGCTGCCGCCGGGCAGGGGGATGCTGGGGCCGGGGTGCCGCCGAGGGATGGGGGCAACGACGTGAAAGCCAAGTAGGGCTTTTTTTCTTTCTCTTTTTGAATAATTATTTTTACTGTGACTAAATGGCCTGCTTTAACGGTATTTGCGGCTTGTTCTTTAGCAAGTTTGGGGCTACGAACAAGTGCAAGGTGCACAGAGAGTCGCTTCGGAAGGCGACTGTGGCTCTGCTCTTTTCTTTCCTGCTTTGGTTCCTGAATCCAGACGGCACTTTGCTCAGGGTTTTCTTCCTTCTTTGTTGTTTCCATTGGGAAAGGGGAGGCGGGAGAGGATAACCCAACTTTTGGCCATTCGTTATGTTTTCNCTACGAACAAGTGCAAGGTGCACAGAGAGTCGCTTCGGAAGGCGACTGTGGCTCTGCTCTTTTCTTTCCTGCTTTGGTTCCTGAATCCAGACGGCACTTTGCTCAGGGTTTTCTTCCTTCTTTGTTGTTTCCATTGGGAAAGGGGAGGCGGGAGAGGATAACCCAACTTTTGGCCATTCGTTATGTTTTCTTCGATACTTGAAGCAGTTTTTTGCATCCTAATAACAAAAGCTGTCCGGCGCTTAGCCTGTTCCACTGCTCCTTGCCCTGAGGAAAAAAAAAAAAAAATCAAGGACGGGGTGGTTTGTGCCTCACGTCTTGCCCGGCTCTCGGTTTTCGGCACGGCTTGGCTTGGGCGGACCGCGACACCCCAGACCGGGTGCCTTGCTGGCGGCGACGCGGGGGGGGCCGGTGCTGGTGGTGGCACGACGAGCCGGTGCAGAGGCGCGCGATGCTTCAGGGGAGCGGGGACGAGCACGGCCGAGGGCTCTATTTGCACTTTACCCACATCCGCAAACAAAACTCACGCTCTTGCCAAAGCCCAGAGCCGGCGCAGCTCGTCCGCTGCCCGGGAGCGCCGCGGGAGGAGGGTAAACCTGAGCTGAGGGTCGGCTTCTTCTTCAGCCATCTGCGAGGAGATGGAGCAGTCCTGGCCCTGGAGTTGTCCCCATCCCCCTGGGAGCGGCTGCTGGGGTCCAGCCCTTGGGCAGCTCAGCGGGGTTGGTGGGGCCCGGGGGGTCAGGTTTGGCTGAGGACCCCCCCCCCACCCCGATCCTCCATCACTTCCCCAAAAAGTTTGGGTTTGCCGAAAGCTTGAGGCAGGCAGGGAGCGGATCCGGGCGTCAGAGATCAAAAGTCGTCCCGTGTGCGTCTGTCCGTGTGCGTATCTACGTGTATAAAAGACGTAGCAAAGGATTCCTCCTCCTGTTTGGCACTTGCTGGGGTTTGGTGAGCAGGCCGGGCCCTCCAGCCGGGGTTCGCAGCTGGCTGTAGGTATTAATTCTGGACCAAACCCGCGCCCAGAGAGACAGCCCCGGCCGGGGGGGCCGCAGCAGAAGTACTTGAACGGCTTAGGGCAGAGAGTCTGAAGAGAGTCAAGTTGCACAGTGAAAATATATATTTTTATACCTAGCACAATTTCCTGTATATTTTGGGGGTTTTTTCTTTCTTTCTTTTTCTTTCTTTTTTTTTTTTTTCATTTGGGTTTGTTTATTTTATTAATTATTATTACTAGGAAGGCAAACTTCTAAAATGTGAAGGGCGTTGGGTTTTTTCCTTATCTGGTAGATGAGGGCAAGCATTTTGCACTAATGTTTCCTGTGTGTGGAGGATTAATGATATGTTTGAAAATGTTATATGGTAATGATTGTATTCTTCCAGAAAAAAAAACAAAAAAAAAAAGTAACCCCTTTAAAATACTGAATGTAAGGTGAGAACAGAGCAGTCCATCGATTGTATGCGGCTTTCCTGAGTGCCTTAGAATTTTTTGATCATTTTTTCCAAGGAAACCAGATTAAGAAGATCAGATCATAACCGACTCCTTCCTCCTCTTTGTTTACGACACTATTTTAAATTATAGAATTTGGGGCTGCTTTATAATGTGAATAGGAAACTGCATTCATCTAGGTCTGGTAGTGTAAAATCAAAGCATCAGTATTTATGGTATGTCTGCACCTTTATTCTTATGCTTGACTATTAGCAATATTACATGTATATTATATATCTAAAGTTATACCAAGCACCTTTAAAGAAAACAGAGTGTAAGCATACAAGTTACCTGCAGCTGCCATATAGCGTAGAAGCCAGCCCCTCTCCTCCTCGTTAGCGCCAATTAACACCACCACCCCAAGAGCTGCCGCTTCGCAGAAGGGCTGCATGACCTTCTGCCGCACCCCGGTGCCGTGGGTCCAGCGTTGGCGGGGGTCGTGGCGAGCCCCCCGGCATCCCACGGGCCGGTGACCTTCCCGTGCCGGTTGGGTCACGGTGATGCCGGCGCAGGCAGGAGCTGCCCGCGGAGGGGGCTCGGGAGGAGGGATGGCGCCGGTGTTGCCGCGTCACCGGCAGAAGATGGGGAGCGGGTCCTTTTTGCCACCTTGATGGTTTAATTCTTCTAACTGTGGTTTCACCCTAGACATTGCCCTGGGGGGACCGGAGGGGTGCAGCGCCGGTGGCGGGGAGCCCGGCTGTGGGTGGCACGCACCGGGGCTCCCCAACTGCGGCCGGGCGAAGGGTTCAACCCGACCCGCCACCCAAAACTGGAATTGCCCACAGCTTAACCGGCGTTTGAGGGAGCGGAGCATCCTAGCCGATGGGTTGTGCAGGGGGCTGCCGCCTCCCCTCAGCCCTCTGCCCCCGGGGTTTTGCTCAGATCGCTTGTTTTTCTGGAAATAACTCGCTGCGAGTGGAGAAGGGCAAACGGGAAACCGGGACGAGCCCCGGCCGCCTCCCCGGCAGTAAATCCCCGTCGCCACGTTGCCAGCCCGCAGCCGCCTTGGGCTTCAACTGCTGTTCAAAGTGTTCCTGCTGTCTGAATCGGTCGTGCTGTCAGCAAGCGAGCCCCGAGCGCGCGGGGTCGGGGGGAAGGGAGCGGGGAGCTCCCCGGCCCCGCGCGCCCGGGGGGGCCGACGTCGAACGCGCTCACATTGGAAACCCCTCAGCTCCTCCAGTGCGTTTCTTCCACTGTTAAGCGTTTTGCACACAAAATTGCGATTTTTATGTCAAGGTAAAAGCCAAAACTTGCAATACTATTTTTAGCAGACAAAAAAAAAAAAAATTAATAATAAATAAATAAAAAACAACGGAGTATAAATGTATAAATATTTTTGACTTGAACATTTGGGTGGCACTTGATTCAAATAGAACATTAATCCTTTGGACAGAATGTTTGGGAAAAAAAGGACTTAAAGTACAAGGTTGTTTTTAAAGCGTCTTCATAGGGTATTAAGTAGTACTGTAATTCATGACTGTTAAAAATACTTTCTGTGCTGTAAGGAAATCTCGCAGTACCACTGAATTATGTTCCTCAACTGTCTCAGCCACGAACGATGCTAGCTTCTTTTTTTGTTTTTTTTTTTTTTATCGTGCATTATTCACTAGTATTTATGTGCTCTTACCCTGTGTAGTTAAGACTGTTATTTTGTAGCCATGGCTGACACGATATATCAGTAACTAAAAAAAAAAGAAGAGATTAAGACCCCCGAGTTGGAACTGTGCTCATAGCTGTTTTCATATGAAGAAAAATCCATTTAAAAAAAAAAAACCAAACCCCAACGTGATCATTAATTGTAAAACGCTTTGTAAAATTCACATTTACAAAATAATAAAGTAAATTACAATTAAAAGCTTTTCTTTGCTCTGTCCTCTTCTGTCTGGGTGGCGGACGTCGTTGGGGGAAGGGGCTGCTCGTAGGTGCTGGAGGGGCTCCGCGCCGCCGTGCTGCCCCGGGGGCCAGGCTGCGCTGCGAGGTGTGAAACAAACCCCGGCCTCGGCCGGTTCAGTGGGGTTTGCCCAATTTGGGGGGTTTTTGGAGGTCCCCGCGCTGCCCTGGGCTCTCTCCCCCCACCCCACCTTGCGCATCCTTTGGCGTTTTTTCCTGGACACGTCACACCCTCCCTCCCTGCCGCGCTCCCTTTATTTATTAGTATTTTTAAAAATTGACTTCACAGCCCCCCGAATCGGCGCTCGGGCGCTTTGCCAGAGAGCAGGGCCGGCGCCGGAGGATGCAGCGTCAGCCGAACCCGCTGCTCGCCCGCCCCGCTGAGCCCTCTCTGCCTGTTCATCAAGGGACAACCTTCGCCGGGCTCCGAAAATACGGGCAGGTAAATGAGTGTTGCAGGGGCAGCCCTGCCGGCCGGGCAGCCCCGCGTCCAGGGTGGGAGTGGGCACCCGGCCCGTGGGCACCTGTGATGAGGTTTGCCAGGCCTCGGGCAGGGAGCGGCTCGAGGCCGGCCCCGGCGCAGGGCGAGGATGCTCCGGGAGATGCGGCGTTTGCGGCTGCGAGCGCCGTCGCTGCTGCCGGGGGCTGAGGTACCGGCGTGGACGTGGAAGATGCTCCGGTGGTGAGGCCGGAGGAGATTGCCGGGCAGTCCGAGCGCTTCCCCGGGGCTTCTGGCTTGGGCTCTGCCCGGGGATGGGGTTGTTGGGGGGGGGGGGGGGCATGATGTTATGTTTGGGGTGGGGAGAGGGGAAAAGGGTTGCAAAGCCCCCAGCAACACCCAAGAGCCTGAGGTGCCCTTGCAAGGCAGGCGGAGCGGGGCGCGGGGGACCGCCACGCCGGAAGGGAGGCGGCGGGCGGCGGGGCGACTGGGAGCAGGGCGGGCTGCAAGAGAGGTAATTCTGCTCTCCGTAATTTTTGTCTGGTTTTATTTTTTTTTCCCCAACCCAATTGGCCATAAAATTGCTGAGAAGCTGCATTTCCTCTGCTTAGCAAAAAAAAAAAAAAAAAAAAAAACCAAAAAAAAAA
>VZSC01013077.1:269981-323989 GCA_013398225.1 Steatornis caripensis
AAAAAACCAAAAAACAAAAGCGCCCCAAACCACTTGCATTTGGGGTTTCATTTAATCTCGTCTTACTGAAAGGAAAAACACAGAAACTTGGATGCTCGTGTACGGCACATACCGCCGTGTTGTATAAACCATTTCAAACTGATTTATTCTAAATGAGTTGTTACAATCAGAATTTTCCTTATGAGCAGCTTTCTTGCAAACGTCAGTATTTCAGGGGAAAAAAAAAAAAAAAAAACCCCATCGTACGACCGCTCCAATATTTCAAACTGATTACTTACAAACACCATTTCTAAAATTAGGTCTTTGGTGTGCGGTATTGTCAGAGTGGGTGTATTATGATCTGCAGAGAGTATAAAAAGATAAATGAGTTATTTAACCAAGTAAACGACGTTGCCGTAGAAATGTGCAGAGGGAAAGAGTGTGGGGAGGGGGGGGGTTCGCAGCTGNTGTCAGAGTGGGTGTATTATGATCTGCAGAGAGTATAAAAAGATAAATGAGTTATTTAACCAAGTAAACGACGTTGCCGTAGAAATGTGCAGAGGGAAAGAGTGTGGGGAGGGGGGGGGGGGGGGGGGAGGCAGGATGGCGCTGTAACGTGCCTCGCATTGCGGCAGCCGAGAGGGGCCGAAACCGGTGGAGCGCACGCGGGGCGGGTGGAGAAAGGTTTCCTCTTCGCATTAATGTTATTATTTTTATTGCTATTGTTGTAAAACGGCCGGCCTCCCGCTCCCTGGCGCGGCGCCGTGGTTGCAGCAGCGCCTGGAGATGGAGGAGGCTGAGCCGCGGGGCGATGGGGGCACCCGTGGGTGCGCTCGTCCCCGGGGCGTTAAACAGTGACTGGGTTTTGATGCTGTAGTGGGTCACGGCTGATTTCTGGAAGGCAGCTCTGGGGTTTAGACTCAACCTATCTTCATTTTCTTGGCATCTGTTCCAGAGGGAGAGCCACCGGAGCACTGCACCCACTCAAACTCTCTGAGTTCGGCTCTTCACCTCCGTACCCGCCGGTTTTTGGCCGCCGGGGCGTTACAGGGCTGGGGGCTGTCCCGTGGTCCCCCAGGGACACAGCTGGGTGGGCACCGAAGCTGGGGACCACCAGCCCCAGGGCAGCAGGGACACCGCACCCGCTGCGTGCCCAGGGGGAAAATACATCCAGGTCCCTCACAGTGCCCAGCAGCTCCCTCCTTATCCAGGAAAAATAAATCCCTATTGAGTGAAAGCTGTTCCACTTGCTGCAGTCCCTGCTGGGCTGCAGATTTAGGCTGCCTTTTGATTTTTTTATAGTCTATCTTTTCCAGCGCTGCTCTGCGCCGGTTCCTGGTGACGTAGCACCCCAGGAGGGAGAAGGGGAGCTCATCGCCCGCCGCGGCAGAGAAGGAGAGGCCACCCGGCTGCCACCGAACACGGCTGAGCCGAAACGGCCGGCAACTTGTTCCCGGGTGTGTGGAGAGGTCCCAAAATGTGAGCTGTAGACAGGGGAAAGCAGGAAGCTCTGGAAGGCAGCTGGCCAGGGCAGCGTCTGGGAGGGCCAGGGAGCGGCACGGCCCTGTGCGGGTGGTATACCCGTGTTGGCTGGTGCAAAAGGCGCTGGCCGTTGCAGACGATGTCGGTCATTGCAGACGTGTTGGCCGTTGCAGAGGTGTTGGCCGTTGCAGAGGTGTTGGCCATTGCAGAGGTGTTGGCCCTTGCCTTTGCAGCTGGGGGATGCCAGCAGGCGGCCAGCAGATGGCAGGGACCGCGGTGTCCCAGTGCCACGCTGCCACATGTGCACCGAGCTCTCGCGCGAGCCCGGCGCCGTCCCTGCTCTCAGCCCTGCGGGAAGGAGCAGCGAGCAAGAGCTGCGCCCGGCCAGAGCCGAGACACCGACTACGGCTGGATCCGTCCCTGCTTGCCCCCCTTTCCCCAAGGCCACCGCCTGGGAGGGTGGCACAGGGCGGGACGGCGGCGATGGCGTGAGCCTGCGGGTGCTGGGGGTGCTGCCGCTCCCTCTCCCTAACTCCGTACATGTGAATGAAGTGTGAGATTTATGTCAGAGAGGCCCATCGAGCAGATGCTATAAATCATGGCCGCGAGCGCTCCCTGCACCAGCGGCTGAGGAACACTTCATGGCTTCTCTTATTTATATGCATCTTTTGCACCAAGCCATTTTATAATAGACTGTGAAGCGGCACTCCAGCACCGGCGATGGCTGATATATATCGTGCAGGACAGAAAATACAAATAAAGGGTGAAGGGTAGGAACTGCATCATTCCCGACACACGCCGCCGTGCCCGCCTTGCTCTGCGGCGCTGACTTGGGTGCACCGGTGCTGAATTAAGATTGCCACCGGCACATAAATCAGCCCCGGTGAGCAGGGCTTCAGACAGGGTCTTTAGAGTGTTGTTGTAGGGTAGCTTAAGAGTAATCATAAAAACGGTAATGATAATGCCCCGGGTTTGGCCGAGGGACGGAGAGGTGGCCGGGACGGGTGGGGGTCGGCCGTGTCCTTGGGGTCACGCCAGGACGGTGACAGCCGGCGGCAGCGGCGCCGTGGCAATTCACACGTGCCTGCAGGAAAGCTGCCACCGGCGTGCAGGTAATTAATGAATTAACGTGCGGCCGCTCGCCAAGCAGCTAACGGGGGGATGCATTGCGGGAGGGCGGCAAAGTGAGCCACACGCTTGATTTTTGGCCCCGGCTGATGCCGTCTGCGCTGGGGCTGGGATGGAGGCAGTGCCAGCAGGGTGGCACCCCAAATCCTTGGTGGTGGGGTCCGGTCCTCGCTGGGTTGGGCACGGTCTCACAGGGCTGGCAGCCCTCGCCCAGCCCTCGTCCCCTTGGGGCTCTGCTCCCTCTGGGAGAGGAATTAGATCGGTCTGATTCAGTGCAAGGACAAAAAGAAAAAAAAAAAAAAAGGAAGAAATGCCGAGCCACAAACCAAGGCGACAGATAAATCCAGGAGGGGAATGTAATCTCACTCGCTGGGCCCAACCAGAAGTTACGATACATAAATTATTGTGCCTAAAAGCTTCTATAATTTCACTTCCATGTGATTCACCATAAAGTACCACAATGCCCTCTGCATCTACCCGTTTGATTATACATTTGTACCAAGGCACAGCTTATGCTTAAAATAACATTACTGGAATAGAGACGGACAAGAGAATTCATTTGAATGGAAATCAATTTGATTAGAAAAGTAAATTACCCAGAGTATATGAGCAGCATATTGCGGTTCTGAATAATAATAATAATAAAAAAATATAAATCAGTTGCAGCAAAGGATCTTAAATTTTTTTCACAGAACGGAGCCTCTCGGGCAGTGACTGAGCTGTGATCGCTGCCCAGCACGGAGCCGGGGCTGGCGCCCGGCGCCTGGGCACCCCTGGGCAGAGCTGCCCCATGTCCCTGGGGACCCCTGTGCCACCGGGACCCGCTGCAGGGCACGAGCTCGTTCGAGTCCGCCAGCAGCGCCTCTCTCGAAAGCGATGTGCACGGCTCGACATAGGTGAGGGGCTGCAGGCGATGGGCACGGCTGGGCACGGCCAAAGGGGACGCGCACGGGTTTATGTGGCTGGCGGTGCCTTCCAGGGCGTGATTTTACGTGCCCAGGGGCGATGCTGGTCTGAAACAGCCATCGGCCCAGCCGCGGTCCCCCTCCAGCTGCCGGACTGGGAGTCACCGCTCCGATTCGGGTGACGCTTGGGATAGGCAGCACGCCGGGGCGCCGGCCTGCCTGGGGGGACGGTGGCAGTGTCCCTCCCTTCGTGTTCATCTCCGCGGCCGAAAAAGGCATCGAGGAGGCCAACAAGGTGGTAAGGAGCCGGGGCGGCCAGTGGCCATCGGTGCCTGGCAGGAGCCGGGGCAGGAGCCCCAGTGGCTCCCTGAAGGTGCATTTCCCCTGCACCAGCTGTGGTGCAAGAACACGGCCGAGCCGCGCGCTTTGCTGAGCTGTGATATTTTATAAATAATCAATTGGTATTTAATTCCCGTGTGATAACTGTCTTATTAAATCTGAATTTAATGTGTATTTGGGAAACCCTAATTTAAAGTGTTACTGCATGCACCATCTGGTGTGCTCTCTAAATACAAATGCAATAACATAATTCAGAATTACATCATAAAAGTAAGTTAGAAGAGATTAAAATGCGCAACTATGTTCTTCAGTCAAGGCAGCTTTTATGCTTTTTCTCCTGATTTAGACACAAATCACAGCCGAAACATGCCTACCCTGATGAAGTGATTTTCTGCAGGGAGGTTTTTTTTAGCGGCGATGAGGAGCGCACGGGAGGGAGGTTAGAGCGGATCGGGAGCCGGCGCCGGGCTCTGCTGCCGTCGAAGACACTGGAGCTATGGAAACCCCGCCGCTTGACCGTGCCGGGAAGTTTCGGGGCCCTGAGCGCTGCCTGGGGCCAGGGGAGGTGATGGGCACGGCGCACCCCGGGACGCTGCGTCCCCCCACGCCAGCAGCAGCTCCCCCAGCACAGGGCACGGCTGCTCACCTGAGGCGCTGGGATTTTTAAAGGTNGGGCTCTGCTGCCATCGAAGACACTGGAGCTATGGAAACCCCGCCGCTTGACCGTGCCGGGAAGTTTCGGGGCCCTGAGCGCTGCCTGGGGCCAGGGGAGGTGATGGGCACGGCGCACCCCGGGACGCTGCGTCCCCCCACGCCAGCAGCAGCTCCCCCAGCACAGGGCACGGCTGCTCACCTGAGGCGCTGGGATTTTTAAAGGTAATGCCTTAACGCTGGTCAGAGCAGCCCCTCCCGGCGAGGGCCGAGCCGGGCGCAGGGGAGACGCGGCGACCCGCCAGGCTGCCTTCCGTTGCAAAGCTGGTCAAATGTAACCCAGCGTTAGGTGCAGCGATGATCTTTTACAGCGGCAGTAAATCTAATATCTTTGCAAAAAACCCTGTTTTCTCTCTACGTTGAATGAAACATGAGATTCCTTAATAGAGAGGGAAATTAAAATCTAGTTTTATTGCAGTTCCTGTAACTGGTATCTAAGCTATTAATAATCAATCCATTCTTGCTTAAAAGCTAACATTTATCACGCCAGCTAAGATGAGCTGACGGGCACTGGGGGGAAAGCACAATTGACTGCAATTACGCTTTGAAAAATGTTATCTGTGCCGCTGACCACTGGGGATAAATGATGAGATTTCGTTTGTTTCTTCGAGCTTCAGATTCTTTCTCCCAACTTCTTGGTTTTGGGGGTCGGGTTGGTTTTGGGAAGGGTTTTCTCTCCTTTCGCCTATGGCTTGCCTCAACGCTGAGCCGCTCGGGGCAGGACCTGAGGGAAGGGAGCTGCGGCGACCCGAAGGCGTGGGGATCCCCCGCGCTGTGCCCCGGGGAGCGCAAGTGCCAGCCCTCTGCTGCCACCCCGCCTGGGGACAGCGCGCCTTCCTCCTCCTCACCTGGGGACATCGTGCTCGGGGTGAGCAGTGATTTCGGCAGCGGCGGGGTGGGTGCTCCCCCTGAAGAGCACCCATGGGTGCCTGTTGAGGCTGGATCGCCCAGCCGGCCGGCGGCTGCCCTGCCGGGGGGTGTCCCTTCCCCTGCGTTACGATAAAACGCCTCTGCAGAGAGGGGCTGCAAACATCTCCGGGCTCGGAGCGAGCACGGCGGTTGGCAGAGGGGCTCTAGACCAGCCTTGTTCTGGGGCCACCAGACCTCTGTTAACAAAGAGCCCAGCACAAAAGTTTATTAGTTCCGTTCCTGCATTTTACAACGGGGAGGAAGAGGCTGGTGAAGGAATTGATTTGCTTGATTTACGGGTATTAATGAAACAGCTGACTGTAGATCTCCCGCAGCAATATTACGCTGCCTGCGATAATTCTCCGGACTCCAAACTTTTCAAATGAGTTTTTGCAATTTAAAATTAATAATTGTTCTGTCTAGAACAAGGATAATTAAATGCCTGTTCATCCTCATTATTGTCAGTCTTGTGATTTGTTGTTTTCTCTGTAATAAAATTAACCGGTTTAACTAATGGGTGCCAAAACTTGGTAATTAAAGCTGAGCAAATAATTTGCAACAAACAATTTACCCACTGGATTTGGCGGGGTCTGCAGCAGACACAGGGCTGACGGTGAGGGGCCGGGAGCCAGCGGCGATGCCCGACGCTGCGCGGGGCACCCCGGGCAGCCTCCGTTTCCTTAGAGTGGTCGTTTTTTAAATCAAAAGTCTTTTATTTTGTTCTTTCTAAGAAAACAGGTTCCCATCACGGGCTTTTTGTCACACCTGGAGCACGAGGCAGATTGTTCACTGCGGTTTCGTAGGCTCATCCATCAGCGAGGAGGCCCATCAGGAGCAGCAGCTGCTCTCCGGTAAATCCCGATGACGGCGTGTAGGTGGTCGGAAAACGGCAGCTCTCGGTGGGGAGGAGAGAAATGAAAATAACGAGCCACCAAAAGAAATGGGGTCCGACACAATCTTCTAACAAGAACGGACTTTAAAATTACGGTTATTAGCAAGGTTTCATTTCAGCAGCAGTTAAAGAAGCTTTAGAAGGTATCGCAATCAATTTGTAAGTTTATATTTCACATTATAACGCGAGGGGCCGTTAACGAGGCGGTGACATTAAATGCCATGTACTTGGTGAGTGGGGCGGTTTGTCTCTCCCTCCTAGGCAGATTCCCGGGTGGACGGCCGGGGTTCGGCACTGCCGCGTTTCACCCCGGGGTGCAGCGGCGCCGGGGACCCCCGACGCTCGAGAGGTCGGGCAGGGCCGCGCGGGCACAGCCGGTACCGGCGCCGCCGCGGNGAGGTCGGGCAGGGCCGCGCGGGCACAGCCGGTACCGGCGACGCCGCGGGGTTACGGCGGTGATGCCCCGCGGTGCCATGGCCGTGCCGGGTCTGGGGGGCACCTACGGGAAGCAAAATTTTGGCCCCAGCTTCTTCACGGCACGGCCAACGAGGCTCAGATGAATAGAAGGAGAATATGAAATGTCTCATACCTATAACTTTAAATTAAAAAAGCAATGCACTGTTTATTGGTTCTTGCGAGTGTCTCCGGAGCGGCAGGCTCATAAAGATCATATTACAGTACAAGCCATTATGCAAAGAGTTTACTATATATACATTTCTAAATGCTTCAGCAAACAGCAGCCTACTTACGAGCAGAGAAGGATAACTGGTTCGTTTGGGGTAACAAATGATCCTTGATTTGATTTTAAATGCAATGACAGCAAAATTTACTTCTTATTTAATCACTTGCCAGAGCTGTTGAGGACGGGATGGTATTAAACTGCACAATGCAGCGTACGACTATGGATTCAGTTGAAATAGGCATAAGAATACATTACGTTTATAGGATAGAAAAAGATTGTACAGCAATGCATATAACTAGAATGGGTATTTTTGTCATTTATACAGTAGCTTATATCATTATTTCTTCCCACTTCCAATTTTTCAGTAATAAAAATACAGGGGATGTGATTCTCTTTGCATTACAGATAAACCATCTTGATTCTTTATTAAATATTTTTATTAATCTGAAGTACTACAAAGCATTTGAGCAGATAAATCAGGCTCCGAATAGTCATTTCCTCCCTGCTATAGCTCTATAAAGTGGATTCATTTAGGAGTGCGCAATACCAGAAAAGAAGGTTTCCATATTCATTAATACGTTCCCTTACGGTCCTGTTTTCACATCCCGCTGAACCGTGCAGAAGGGCCGGCGCTAACTTGTTCCCCCAAACGAAACAGGCCTCGGTAATCCGCTCTGTAATCCCTCCCTGGTTTTGTGTCGGGTTTAATTAGGAATCACCGCTGGGGTCCCACCCGACAGCCCCGGCGGGGAGGGTGCGAGGGTCTGCCCAGCCCCGGCTGCCCCAGCCCCGCCTCACGCCCCGGTCTGCACCGGGGGGACACCGGCGCCTTTGGGGTCTCTTGGGGATGGATCCAGCCCCAGCACCGTCCCCCTCCTTGCCAGCACCAGATCGGCCCGGCCGCTACCCCCACAGGACGCGGGGATGCCGTTATTCGGGAGCGGGATCGATGGAGGATTTGGGGTGAGCCCCTCCTGGGCGCCCGATACCGTGGGGCTCTGCCGGAGGCTGTTCCACCCGCTAAGGTGTCGCTGGCCTCTGGCTGCCCCTTCGCCTCCACCGCTCCACGTCCTCCCACCCCACGGAAAGCAGCACTTCGGGGCCAGCACCGCACTTTTGGCCAAGCCCCTCCGCACCCAGGCGGCTCTGGGCCACGCCGGGGGATGCTGCGGTGGGGCGACGAGCGCGGGGCACGTTGAAGCCGGCGGCATTCAGCCTTCGACAGCTGACAAGTCATTTAGTCATCGGAGGAAGCTGCGGAGAGGCACAAAGGAATTAAACCTATTTAAAACACAGCCAGGTGCGCAGACAAGTTTATCCTACTGTAACGCAGGAGCCGGGAGGGCTCTCGAAAGGTTACGGCAGCCGCGCCGTTATTTAGGGCTCCTGGGGAGATGTGACATTTTGCACCCACGTTTGCCGGGGCCGTGGGACTCACCGGGGCCCCCGGAGCCACTGCCTTCACCCCGCCGAGCCCAGGGCTGCGTTTCCCTGCCCCGCGCCGGCGTCGGCCTCATCCAGCCCCTTCGCCCTTCCTCGCCCCAGGCGCTGCTGCCATCCTTGGGGAGCTTGGCTTTGATTACAAATTTTACTGCAGCAGCTGTCTAGCGTTTGTTTGCTTTTGAAAACAGGAATTACGGCACTCGGCGAAAGGCGGGGTCCCTCCGGGGCCGCTGGCAGCACAGCCGCAGCCCAGCACCCCAGGGCCTCGGCGCTCCAAAACGTTCCTCCTGCTGTGGGTGGCCTTTTGCAGCCAAGCTGTAACCGCACACCGGGGAGCGGGAGCCCAGCTGTGCGGGGATTTCGCCCCACTTCTGCCCCGACCACTGCTTTTTCCTGCTTTTGAGCATCCCTGCTCTCTCCAAGGCATCCTCACAGGCCCGCACCGGCACAGCGGGGCCGCGCTCGCCCGCCTGGTCCAGCACACCCGTCGGAGCCCAGCAGCGTCGCAGAGGGCGCGCGGATGGGGCTTTTCTGCCCCCTCTCTCATTGATTGCCCTGGGCTAAGGTGAAGCAGGGGTTTGTCCCCACGGGGAAGGGTCTGCACGGGGAACGGCAGCGGGACGGCTGAGTTCCTGTGTTTCGCTGACGGGGTCGGAGCCGGTTCGGGGGCAGAGGAGCGGGGCTGTCACACCTCTCCATACGTGCCGGGGTGCTTTCCTTGCTGGGAGCTGCTGGGGCTGCACACAATCCACCATCGGATGCAACTGTGTCACAGATGTCCCAGGACATGAGGTTTTTTCTCCAGTTTTAGTGCTGGCGTTAAGCTAAATTATGGTGGTTGTCAGCATTAGCAAAAGCCATCATGTCCGCCCTGCCCGTGAAAAGCCCAGCGATGCGGCCTGGGGGCTGAAAGGGACGGAGGAGAGTTGGGTCAGCTCCCATTTTCTGGAAATTATAGGTTGTTGTGTGTGGCTGCAACGAGGAGCTGGGACTGGCGCTGGCGGGTCGGCCATGGCCAAGGTCACCGGCACCACAGCAAGAGCCAAGGCAGGGCGGCAGCGCAGGCGCCTCGGCCACAGGAAGCCCTTCTCCACCCCACCGCCTCCCTCTGCAATGCCGGCAAGGACCGGCAGCACGCTCAGAGCCCTCTCGGGGCCCGCGGCTGGTCCGTCCCGCGGGAAGGATGGTGGAGGCTGCGTTTGAGCTAAATCCAACCTAGAAACTCTTACGGCACGTGCCAGGGCTCGAGCACGGACACCTTGGAGGTCTGCACCCCCACTCTACAGTGGGTGGCGGTTGATGTAGGGCACCGGCCCCTCGTTCCCAGGACACGCTGATGCTATTAAGCTCCGACTTCGGAAAAGAGGGAGCGGAAGAGTTTTACACCTTCGCAAAACAATGTTCAAGAAGGAAATGAGCCGCCAGCAGTTGTAATTGAGATGGATGAAAGGGCGGCCGGCTTCGCCCAAAGCGTTTCAGGCAACATACTTGAGAAGAATATGAAGTGCTGCTGCTCTCTAAAGATCGCCACGCTGCAGCTAAATTATTAATGACGAGAAATGATTTCATATTTAATCTAAAGACTATTAATTACACTGCAGAAGAGCAACACGCCATCCTGAGAGCCCCTCTCACCAACTGAATAATTTAGTGATGCCCCATATTTTACCTCAATGTCAAGGCGGGCGGTGACACGTCTCCCGCGTGTGCAGCCCGGCGGCGCTTGGGGCAGGCACTGATGCCCCAAGGGGTACGTGGTGCTGCGGACTAACCCCGACCTCTGAGCCCCCGGCCCAGTGAAGGAGGTGGGCAGAGCGGGGGGTGCGCGGGGCTCCCCTGGGGCTGGGCGCATGGCCGTCCCCTCGCCCCGGCTGGGCGCGGAGCCCGGCGGCAGTTCCAGCTGTGGAAGTGCTGAAGACAGATGTTTATTTGTCCAGGATTATTTGCTGATCACTGTTACGGTGATGCAAGATGATCATTAAAAAGTGAAATGGGCTGTTTAATAATAATACTCAGAGCACGCAGTGTGCCTCGCATTACGAGGATGTTTAAGCATGAGCCCGATTAAGTCCCTCGCATCCCTACAGAATTACCCCAGTTGTGCAAACTATTAGGCAAACTCCAGGCTCCTCGTACTCGCAGGCAATCCTGGAGCCCAGCACTCTGCTAGAGACCCATTTCTACCCTGAAGCTAAATTAAAATCCTATTGTGCCGGTGCTGCTAATATTTCCTGCTCTTGTTCCCAACAATTAAATTGTGACATTCTGCCAAAACGTACGAGGAAACTAGAAAACGCTCTCGATCGGCTGGAAAAAGGAGGCAAATCCTCCCGGCTGCCTCCTGCCACCCAGACGCAGTGGTGACGGTCGCGGGTAAAACGGCACCTGAGGGACGAGGGAGAGGCGGGCGGACGTGGGTGTTCGTCGTTCCCCGCCGGCGTGCGTGGGAAGTGGGACTTCAAATACGAAGTCGAAAGGTTTTTCTTCTCCTTTTAGGAAAGAAATGCGCGAACTGGATCCATGCAGGACCAAAAAGCAAAGGAAGGACTCAAAGGATGATTTCCACCGCCGCCGCCCGCAGCACCGCCAGTGGCCTCATTCTGCCGCCCTTCCCGCGCAGGTGCTGTCACACCCTTTTAAATACCAGTCTGGTTTCTAATCCTCTTTTCCCCCCTGTCTCTGCTCCCCTGGCCACTGCCCACCCCAGTGCTCCTCGGGGAGGGCACGGGGCCTCCTCTGCCCCACGCAGCCTTCAAACGCCCAAAGTGACCCCCACAGTGCCCCACAGCGATGCCCCCCTGGATGACGTGGGCAGAGTCACACTGCGGCTGCTCCCGGGGAGAAAAGAGCTGGTGGGGACCCGGAGGGTTATGGGGGCCCCTGCGGTGGGACAGGCAGGGACTGGCGTCCGGAGAGCTGCGGGTGCCGCAAGGCTGGCGAGAGCAAGTTAACCGGTGAGGGGGAAAGAGGGGAAAATAAAAGGCTGTTTAAGAAAGAAGCGACTATTTGGTCATGGCTTAGAAGTTGGTACTTAGAAATTCCATGAATTTTAAAATAAAGATATCGTGAGATTTGAACTTTCTTTTGAATACTCACAAACGGCAGCGCCTAATACCTTCCCTGGCCATTACGGAGCTGTGCTGGAAAGCAGAGCGTGCTAAGTACTACACTGATAGAGCAGTTAAACACGGTAATAGAATTGTGTTTGGAGAGGCTGCAAAGGCAGGTATAGAGCCCATACATAAACAAGGCCATTACCAGCCAGGGTAAGCGGTGATAGAATTTCATGAATATCCCCACAAAAAGCTTTGTATATTTATAACAACATACAGAGTCATTTGGAGCACAGTCGGGGCCTTTCAGAGTGATTCCAGAGTTAAATTGTACAACAGATCCGCGCGTTTCCGCACTGGGCGATCAGCCACAGCCGCTGCAGGCGAAGCTGGATGGGGCAGAGATGTCCGGGGGTGCTGCGGGGGGACCAGGGCAGCCCCGCCTGGGCACCCTCCTGCCCAACCACGGCCCCAGGGTGCTGCACGTCCTGAACCGGTGCCAGCAATTACAGCCTGACCGATACAGCCCACGAGTTCTTCCGGTTTTGATCTCTGTTTGCAGCTGGGATGGAGAGGGGAGCGGGAGAAGGGGCTGCTCCTCCTCCACCTGCTGGGGGAAGTTGCTAAGGGGCAAACAGAAGTTTCCATGTCTTAGAAAAAGAGAAATAAATCTGGGACCCATCGGCCTCAAAGCATCAGGACAGGGCTCCTGTGGGGCTTCAGAGCCGCACACAGAGAGGGCTCAGAGACCGGGCGGGAGCAGGGGCTCCTCTGCGGTACGGCAAGGCACCGGCTTGGCCGTGATGATCCCGTCCTGGGGCTGTTGGGCAAGGACAGATCTTGGTGCTTCCCTTGGCTGCTTTGCTGTCGATCCTGCACCGGGTGCCGTGGCACTGCTGGGACAGGCTGTCGAACACGAGGAGGATGCCAGAGCCCGGGCGAGGAGAGCCACGAGAGCCAGCGCGCCGAGAAGCCTCCGCTAGAAATCCACGCTCTCAACTTCTCCAGCTTAAAAACAGGAAAGCAACCTCTTGAGCATATTTATTGCTTTCATTTAAATAAACAGCTACTTTAAACTTCGGAAAACTTCGCTCTGCAACTCTAGCAAAACCTGAACCCAAGCGATAGGTACACAGCTCGAGCACGAGCTGTAATAAAATGCTAATTGCAATTCATAAATTATGTCGGGATGCCTGGGACTATTGAAGATCCTGGATGAAGTGTAGTGTTCAATTTATCCTGTGCGTGTTGCCGACAGTGCTGCCAGCCTCCTTCTTGTCCCCCTGTGTTGTTTTGTCATCTCTGTACTATCACCAATTCATCACAAAGGCAACTGAACTCTTCTATGTCCACCCACCGGGTGACTTTGTCTTCACTACTCTATGACTTCTAAATTAAATTGTCAAAACAGATTACCGAGAAAAATATCACGAAGGGAAAGTTCTTCACCCTTTTATCCCATCTTAAGAGAGAATCGGTTTGATTTGAAGAAAACATGTCTGCTTCGTTATCCCTCCCGCTATCATATTTCTTCACTCAGCAGCAGCAGGAAAAGAGAGTCGATACACAAGTCTTGGATGACATGATGTAGCATCCCACAGGAGTTGTCTCAATAAATTCTGAGATTGCCCAGCAAAAGCTGGGGAGGGGGCGTAATTTTCACTCTCTTTTATTCCTCCCACTCTCAGACAATTTAGAAGAGATTATGGGTTTGCTGGTGTGGATTTCCCTGAGCTGGATGTCCCCGCTCCGCCGACACTGGTTGGTCTGGAACAAGCCCCTTGGAGTCCTTGCAAGAGAACAAATCAGCCCAGGAGAGGCACAGCCAGAGCCTGGCGTGTGCCGAGGAGTCCTCGGACCCGTGTGCTCCCTCAAGGGCCACAGACAACTCGCAGACGTTAGCACAGTCCCAAAACCGCGCCAATTTGCCCCAAAGGAGGCCCTCGGCAACAGCGCCTGCTCCCACATCCCTCCTCTTCCGTTCCTGCAGGAGCCAACCCTAACGTTACACTGCCCCCCAAGTCCAGCCCCACGCTACACGGGGAGGTTGACTGTAGGTGGGCTCCATCCCCCCGCCCTGGTCTGCCTTCCGTAATGCGGGGTAGCCCCCAGGCCAACGCTGTATCACCCTCAGCAACACAGGAGGTTCCTGCTGCTAGATGCCACCGTGGAAAATAATTTACTCGGAGACGTAAAACAAAAGGAGCCATTTGTCAAAGGAAAAGAACTGTTGATTTCCCCCTTCTCTCGTTCACACATCGGTCTCTGGGCATAATGGATCGGTCATAAAAAGCAAGTAACACATTGCGCACTCATTCTTTTGGCTTTGGACAGTATTAACATAATACACACATATTGTTTATTTATTCTGCTGTAGTGCGAGTAAAGGAGGTAGTGCCCAACACTTAAATGGGGTATTCTTAAATGCTCACATTTCCTTAGCCGTTATGATGCATTAGCCATCAGTAGTCAAATTGCCTTGTATTTGCAATTTTATGGGTACATTTTATCAAGCACACAGGAGTTGCATTCAAAGCGTGAAAATAAAGTATTCCACTTGTTAGGCAAGCACTGTTTTGACACAAGATACGGCCAGAAAGCAGAAATCTCCTTTTTTTCCTGCCTCAGCTCCAGATTCATCTCCAAATATTGCTTCTACTTGCAGTAGCGACTGCTAAGAGCCCCCTTTATGGCTGTGTAACATCCACGCATCCTCCCCACGCTAAGAGCTCACGACTGAACTTAGCCTGCCGTGCAACCACCCAATGTTTCTTTGCTGTTTCAAAATATCTCCTAGCAAACCGTGAGCGCTGCTCTGCCCCACAGAGAGAGTGGCCGATGGGGTCACCGAGAGCCGCCTTCCCAAGTCGGCATCCAGACTTCCAGCTCCTGCCGGGAAGCAGGAAAAGTTGCAGCAAGCAAACAACGCCGGTAACGAGAAGAAAAGAGAGATTCTCTCTGGGCAGGGTGCCCAGCACCACGCCAGCGCCTGGCCCTACGCTGCGCAGCTGCGGTGGCTGGGACGCCTCGGGTAGCTGGTGCTTGGCCTCAAGCAGCGCCTGGCCAGAGCCAGGGCTCCGCGCTCGGTCCTTTGCAAGGGCAGGACTGGGGGTTGCCCCACTGCTGCCCCCGGGACCTGCGCCTTCCCGTCGCGTCAGCCTCGGCGGACACCCCACGGCTGCACGGACAGGCTCGTGGAGGGGGGAAAAGTCATCCCCAAAGGGAGCTGCTGCTGGCAGGGAATTTGCTGAGGGGGAATTTGCTCCCTCTCGTGGGCTCTGGGAGCGGCTGGCTGAGCCCTGCATGCCACCAACGGTTGCAGAGAGGGATGGGATTCCTTCGCATCTCGGAAAACGGGTAAGGAAATCTCCCGTTTGACGCCCGGGAGCGGCCGGCACAGCACGGTACGAGCGTAAAGACCCCAGAGATGCACTCCTGGGTCGGGGCTTCAGCAGCACCTACTGCTTTTGACAACTCAGAACCAAACCTGCTTTTGGATGGGATCAAATTTTGGCGCTCTGGAGCTCTCGGCTCTTCCTCACGCAATACTTTATTGCCTTTATGGTCTCTGCGTCTGCTAATTCTGTCTGGATTTATTTCTTCCAGAGAGCTTCAGCTGCCGTTCAGCCAACTCCAGACTGTGTAACGTCAATCTTACAGCGCGCACTCTCAGAGATGAAACGATGCCACATTCCTCATATTTTCTAGACAAGTACAGCTCCGTTTAATACATACATAAAAACCATCCAGCAGCTAGAGCTGCAGAGCCCTTTTCTCATTTGAAGCTCCCTTTAACGGTGTATTTAACACCAAGAAAGCCGTCAGGCTGCAGGAAATAATCTGAGAAGGGAAAACAAGTCAAAGCATACTGAGCGTGTAGAAAGCGTGCGACCAAGCGTCCTACCATGGATTAACTCTTAAACATCGCTTGCTCCCCGCGAAATGAACGGCCGCGTCCCGCAGCACCCACGGGCTGGGCGATGGATGGAAAGGGATGGGAGACGGGCAGCTGGCTGCAGGGCGGGACAGGGCCGGCCACGCTCCGACGGACGGGCCCGGACAGCCGGACAGCCCGGTGCAGCGCCCATCGCCTGCTCGGCTGTCGGAGCCATGGGAAGGCCCGGCTCGGTACGACCCCGAGGGCGCCTTCGGGCCCTCTCTGCCCCCAGGGCCTGCCCCGCCTGTCCCCGGGGAGAGGCGCCGCCGCGGCCCCGGAAAGAGGGGAAAATAAAAGGCTGTTTAAGAAAGNAGCGCGGGGCCCGGCGCACGGCGGTGCCCGGGGCCTGGTGAGGCTTCGCCGGGGCAGAGCGGGAGCCGAGGCCGGCGGTGGCGCCCGGGGCGATGTTCGTGCAGGAGGAGAAGATCTTCGCGGGGAAGGTGCTGAGGCTCCATGTGTGCACCATGGAGGGCGCCGAGTGGCTGGAGGAGGTCCCCGAGGACACCACGGTGGAGAAGCTGAAGGAGCGGTGCCTGAAGCACGTAAGGAGGGCTGGCCCGGCCCGGCCCGGCCCCCGGGGCTGCTGCCTCCCCCGGGGGCTGCCCTGTGCCCCCGGGCACCCCTCGGGTGCGTCGGGCCGGGAGGGAGCGCCGGGATCGCCGCGCTTTGCCGTGCGGGGCTGCGGCTGAAAGTCACGGGCGGGCAAGGGGGCGGGCAGGGCCCCGCGTGGAGAGAACGGGTTTTTCCAACGCCCTGGAAACGCCTGGGACAAGAAAGCCAACCCAAAAAGTAGCTGAAGCACGCAAGCGTTTCGGTGTTCTGGCTTCCTGGTTTCCCGTGTCTGCCCCCCACCCTGCCCCCGGCTGAAGTTAAACTGTTCCGTATAGAAAGAAAACGCCCGTTTCGAGAGTTTTATGTGTTGAAAAAGGAGCATTTCGGGGGAAATTACTTCGCAACTTTTAGTTACGGAATTTAGCGTGTGTTACACTGTAGTGTTAGAGATTGCCAGCTCCTGCGTGCGCTTTATGAACTGGTCACCATGCGTTGCAAGAGGCTGGTGAACTGGCTTCTGGTTTCCTTACAGCCTGGTTTGTTTCTTGTTTCTATTGAAGAACAAACAAGGAAAATAGTAACTGTGAGGAGGACTTCCCTTTTTTGAAAAAGCCTTAGTGTTGGCACGGTGGCTAGTGGGATATTCGGTGGGGAGAGCTCTTCTAATGCTCTCCCTGTGCTCTAAGCAGTAAGGTCTTAGTGGACGTGTCCAAAGGTTAAATTATTAATCACTGTCTGGCAGAGAAAATGTGTGAAAATGCACAGGTACAGTCTGTAGAAGTTGAGCTGGAAAACAGGTTCTTTGCACTCGCGTGCTGGATCACCGCTGCTGTGTTTGTGGGTGTTAAATGCTAAAACCAGTGGATTCAAAACCATTGGACTGAATTTTGAAGATCTGCAATGACAGCGTTTTACTTTAAAGCAAAAACATGATTATCAGCAACAGCGGGTAAGGTTGTGACCCATGACCAGGACTGTCCTGAAGTCTGTTGTTCTGGAACCAACGTGGTGTGGTCTGGCAGCTTGAGTCCTAACCGGCCGAATTTCCTGCCGAGAGGTTTGCTGAGACACGTGTAACTTCGGAGTGCCAAAGGCAAGAGCCCCTACTCCCTCCCGTCTGCGGCAGTGCAGTTTACTAAATCACGTTTAATAGTCTTCAAAGACTTTTTTTTTTTTCATAAAACGCACTTGCAATAGGAGAACATCTCTGTAATTTGTAATTACTTAACCACCATTTGAATGGTAAAAGGTTTTATTTTCTGAATGAGCACGCTATGAAGTAAAAGAGGCCAGCAGCCCGGGTACCCTCAGCCTTGGGCCTGCTAGTTGTTTGCTTTCCACTAGAACCCCTGGAAACTACAGGTCACAGCACACGCTGTTTTTTCTTGTCCCATAGTCTTTGCGTTTTGGTTTAGGGATGAGAAGGGCTGGGTTTGGTTTTGTTTCGCCTGAGGTAGATGTGATCCTTCTTGACAGAAAATGGGGATGCCTTGCTGGAAGCAGTGGGAGTGGGGCGCAGGGCTCCCCACACTGTCATGTGCCTGGAAGAAGTTTAGTGCTCCCTTCTTGTCCCGCTGCAGCGCAGCTGAGTGATTAAGGCAGAAGAGTGGTGCAAAGGCTGCCCAAACGGGGTGGGGTAGTGGTTACATGCATATGTGCAGAGCTGAAAGGCCTTTAATTATCAGGAAGCTTAATTGTGTAGATGCTCGCATTGCAGTGCGAGNGCGCAGGGCTCCCCACACTGTCGTGTGCCTGGAAGAAGTTTAGTGCTGCCTTCTTGTCCCGCTGCAGCGCAGCTGAGTGATTAAGGCAGAAGAGTGGTGCAAAGGCTGCCCAAACGGGGTGGGGTAGTGGTTACATGCATATGTGCAGAGCTGAAAGGCCTTTAATTATCAGGAAGCTTAATTGTGTAGATGCTCGCATTGCAGTGCGAGTCAGGGCAGAAGACAATTGATAACTTGGCAAGATGTTTGATTTCATTCTCTCTGCTGCTTTGTGCTAATGGTGTGGATTTGCATAATCATTATGGATAATATATAGTTTTATGGAGGGGAAAAATAGAAATGGAAAAATCATGACTCCTGATCATGGCTATGTTGCAATGAATCTTGATAGCACCTTGAGATAATTTATGCAGCCATCTCTTGTAAGATGCTGATTATTATGTTCCCTGAAGTCTTTGAAATCGTTCTTTCAGGAAGCGGAGGAAGATAATATTTGTGACAGTTTTGAACTAGGAAGGTGGCCACTTTTCCCTCCATAACATGCAAACGCTTACTGATCTCTGAAGTGCCACTCTTGATGTCTTTTTCTTGTCACAGATAAAGCAAAAACACCCCAAACCCTCTAGTTTCGTCTCTTGATCTCTAACAATTTAGTGGTGATTACATGTTGTTAAACTGCTGCCTTCAGTAATGCTGTCTATGTAGTCTGCAAACAAATACCTGTTAATAAGTTGTTTCCCTTCCTAGTTATTTCTGAACTCAAGTTTCACCATCAAAGTGTTCTCTTGGAGCAGTCCCTTGACCCTGCGCAAGGCCCCACCACCCCAGCGGGAGCAGACCCTGAGCTCTCCTGTGGTTTCCTTAAAAAGCAACTGTTCATTTCAGAACCGAAGTTGAGAAGGGTCAGCTTAATCACAGAAACACAAGCTTAACTTAAATATTTTGATGATCCATAATTCTTGTGCCCAGCGCTGACGCTCCAAGTACAGCGCCGCATCGGGCAGCGGTGCTGTGGGCGCTCCTAGTTCTAATGCTCTGATCACAACAGACCATTGCTTCTTGCTGAGGCTCAGCAGTGTTTCTGAAACGCTGATGTGGATTGTGGTCACGCCCTGGGGGCACGCACATGTGGGCTGCATGTGTACGTAAGCTCTACCTTTCGTCTTCCTGGCAGCGTGGGGCAAGCTTTTAATGCTTCTGTGCTTCTGTTCCCCCTTTTCTTAAGCTGCTTCGGTGATAGTCGCCTGGGTTTTAAGGTATGGTAAGGAGTGTCTGTGGAACAGAGATGCAAGGTGCTAGTTCTCAGACTACAAAGATAAGGTAGGTTCGTGCCCCTGGGCATGTTTTGGATACTTTGTGAGGGATGCAGAGATGGTTTAAGCCACCCAAGCTTAGTAGTAGGGAGTGTCAGTGCATTTTCAAATGTTTGTTAAAAATAAAAGCAAACAGAAAATGCTTTTTCTTATTTTCAAAGCAAACAAAAAGCCTTGTGGTTTATCAGGATTCCAGGCTCTGCAAATAGCAGTTAGCATCACCAGGGCGTGCAATTTCAGCAGTTGCTCAGGCGCCTGTGAACAAAGGTTTCTCACCTGCCTGGCAAAGCAGCGTGCTGTAAACTCCAGTGTTAACAAAAAATGCAAATATTTATGCTGGAAGCAAAAACATGAAACAGCAGTTTCTTTGCAATCCTTTTGTACAAAAAGATGTGGGAGAACTCATCTTGCCCAGCACGCTGCACCTCTGACTGCGGGAGCAGCAGTGCTCCCTAACCCCAGCTGTGCACTACGATGCCCTGGGGCTTCAAGGTGCACCCCAATTTCTCGGCTTCCTTTCATTTGTGTGACAGAAGCTTCCTCTGCACTGTGCAGGGAGTTCCTCTCCCCTTCCCCACCCTTCCTGTGAATTACCAATGCTCTTCTCTCTCTGAGCAGGAAGGTGTTTCCAGTTACGCTTTAAAGCATTTTATTTAATACAAAAATATTGCGTTGTGGCAAATATGGTTCTCATGAAGCAAGATTCTACAGTGAGACCTGATGTTTAGAGGTGGTAGTTCCTGGTGGGCTGTTGAGAGCTGGTAGAGGCATTCCCTGTTAAGATGAACTTCCTGTTTCCAGGGCATGTTAAAATGTTAAGATAAGCTAAGTGTTTCACTGAGCAGTCTCTTTGATATACGTGCTGTCTATATATGCCTTACTGTTCTATGCAGTTGCTAACAAAGTGGTTAGAGGAGGAACAGGAAGTACGAATACGTGTCCACAGGACTTTTCTTTTAAAGCAGCAACCTTTTTTTTTTTTTGCTTACACTTTCACCTTATTAGCAAGTATTCTGGCTGCGCGTGCACACACTCCCCCCACACACCCGTTTCTGTGTGCTAGGGGAAAAAATGGGTAATAGGTCTGCGTCGTGTCCCATCCCGTCCCGCCTCAAACGTACACCTCCCAGCTCCCGTTTTCAACTTCTTGCCTTTGGGGTCTGACTCTAAGGATCTGCAACAGCAATGTTTTGAGCTTGTTTGGAGAGGCGATGTTCCACTGATGTACTCTTACGCATTTTGGGTAACTTATCAGATCAATTACAGGAGGTGCTCCTGGCTGCTTCTAGGCTTTAATGCATTCTTTGGCTTTTGTTCAGCAGTTAGTATGCTGAGGGATTAGTAAGAAGCTACTGTTATACGAAGCAGCACTCAAATGTTCTCACCTCAGTCTTATTGAGGCACCAGAACTGTACAGAAGTTCAGGTGAGGAACTGAAGGTCCGTGTTGAAAACAAGTGCGTTAAAGAGCAGGTAGCTGAGTTTTCCGTCAGTTGCAGTCACAACAGAAGAGGCGATGATGGACTAAAAGGATTCCTTTGAGGGAGGCTGGTGATACATATTATCATGAACAGGACTAAATGCTACATCAAAGCGAAGCACTGATTTCAGTGGGGTTTCTGGAAATGGCTCTTCCGCAGACGTGGTGAAAGTGGCTTGGTAGAAATGTGTATTAAAAGCTGCATTCTGTGAGCAGAGCAGGTGAGGTCAGTATTAAGCATCCTATTTTGTGGCGAGAGCAGTAGCAGCGTTTTGTGGTTTTGGTAGGTTGTTATTTTTAGTTTTGCCTTTCTGGAATTGCAGTCACTATGCCTTCTTTTTCCACTCAAACAAATTAGAAGCCTCTAGATGCACTGATGTAATGTTCTTGAAATCTATCACTGTGGATCTAGGAGCTCCTCTGGTGGGAAGATGAGTCAGTTCAAGGCCTGTGTGTGCGCACACTCTTTTTTCAGGATTTGAACTTGATTTCCTAGCTAATTAATTGACAAGCAATTTAGAATTGCAATAAAGAACTGAGCACAATATTCATATATGAAAAAAATCTGCTATATGCTGATTATTTATAGTTGGGAAGAAAAGTTGCGAATGTAACTTGCGTTCATCAGTTTCAGCAGGACCCCAACTTAGGGCTCCAGCAGCGAAGTCCGTTGATTTGAGCTTGAAACAAGGCCCAGAAACTGCTGTTTACTTCCCAGTTTAAGGTCAAGAATACCAAAATCACTGCTGGCAGTTGCTTATTTAGTCTGACAGTGTGTGTAAGTAATAATCGTCAGATGGAGCAGAGAGTCTCTCCTCTGTTTTGACACTAGTTACAAGTGAGAAACATACTGCATTATTATAGCCTTCCCTTCTGTAGAAACACTGGATGCTCTCTGTAGGTTTGCATTCTTGGTTCATGCTACTGCTACCCCCAGACTTCTCACTAAGAATGAGTTACTTGAGCGATCTGTTGCAGAACTAACATACCTGTGGGTTCTAGAGCATCCTTGCTTTGCTCCAACTCTCCGTAGACCTCACTATGGGACCAAGCACCCAGAATTAAGTGCGATAAGAGATGTACTGTGCTGCAGAAGTATAAATCCACTCACCTAGGCTGGTGCCCATGAAGGGCTCGTTCGGGGCATTTGGGCTGTAGTGTTAGGTCTTTGAAACTGTCTGTTTAAAGAAGTTTTTTAGAGCATCATAAACAATTGGCACTTAAATCATAGAATATGTCAAGTTGGAAGGGACCCATAAGGATCATCAAGCCCAGCTCCCTGATGTAGCTATTAATTTAACAGCATCGGGGAAGGCAGGCTACAGTCCTTCCATTTGTTGATTATTCTTCCCAGCCAGGAGCTTGGATGTGCAGGTAGAAACATACCACAGTCAGTATCGTTAGAGCACAAATCAAGCCTCGGTTTCTTTAATAAAATACATTCTGTGCACTGGTCTCTAGCATATTGTGCTCTTACTAAAGCTACTAAGCAGCTAGTAAATGACGGCGCAGTTTGTGTGTGGAGAATCTAAAGTGCAAGGTGCAGTGGTTCATGAAGTAGGCTTATTTCTGTCTTCTGATCTTCAGTATTTATTATCTTCTGCAGTGCGTACCTGGGAGCTTGGAGGATCCAAAAACTGTGACACATCATAAGTTGATACATGCTACTTCTGAGAAGGTGCTGACAGACACAAAAACAGTGTTGGAGGAAAACATTCAAGATAGAGGTAAGATTGTCTATTTTTTAATCCTATCAGCCTGGAAACGTGAGATTGTATTTAACTGTTCGGTGAGTTCCAAACAGTAATCTTTTTAATATCTACTCTCTGATTGCCATAGGAAGCTAATAAAATGGCAAAAAAAAGAAGAGCGGGGAAAAAAAGACTTTTTTTTTTTCTCCCCCAGAGAAAGCACCTTGAGCAGTTTTCTTTTCTTTACTCTTCCTTTTAAGAATTGAAAAGGAATTAGGAGTGTTCATGAAGTCGATAAGTTAAACAAATTATTTTTATCTCCTTATAAAGGATTTTTTTTTAGACCTCTAGGGCACCATTTCTCGTTCAAAATGATTCAAAAATAGTTACCGTGGCTGAGTAGTCAGACAACCCAGTGCTTCTTGGGGGTTTCTTGAGGTCTCCAAGTCAAGCAGAAGGATGTTTGCTGAAGTGTATCTGAGTGTCTGCAGTTTAGATCTCATTCTGTTCTCTGCAGACGTAGGTCAGAATCCATCCCGCTGTAGTATCACTGACTACAGTAGAGTATGTGAGGTAAGTATTTGCTCCTGAACTTTAAAGGTGTAAAGGATTAATGTGAAACAAAAGATCTAAAGAGGAGAGCTGAAGTCAGTTTTTACTAGACAGCTTAACCTGGTGGCCCCTTCTGGAGATACAGGGCAGTGGTGCAGAAAGTGAGAGAAGCAGGGCTGCTGTAGACTGAAATCTTGTCTGAACGAGAAACTCGGCAGGAGTCGGGTTCCTAGGTTTCTGCCTGAGTTCACACAGGCTGGAGAGCTGCTGCTGTGAACACGAGCAGTTTGGTCTGTTCCAAGGCAGTGTCACCTCTCACCTTTAGAGCTGAACAGGAGCTGAGAAGTGCCATCTCAGGCAAAGGCGAGGGACAGCGTTTTTGCTGATTGGTGGTGTGTTATTTCTAGGCGAGGCGCCGACTCCTACAGAGTTTTGAATTGTGGTTTACAGCAGCTAAGCAGTATTAACTGTGTAGTCACAGTAAGCCGTCATGTGAATGCCTCTTCGCTCCTTTTTCCCCTGCAATGTGCTCTACGTTTCATGCGCCTTGCTTGTCAGGGAGACAAGATCGCAGCCAACAGCTGATTGCCACCGGCTGACTGCACAGGGCAGCCAAGAGTCAGCATGTGGATCCTTTTGCGTTCTGATCAGCTGGACAAATGAGAGTTAACAGCCTTCACCAGCTGTTGCTCTTGGCTGTTATGTGCTGAGCCAGACCGAGGAAACTTGTTGCGCAAAGCATGCTTTGTTTGCTTTCTACCTGCTTAATGCAACAGACGGAAAACTACGTGTCAGGCTGTATCTGGCTGAAGGACTGCAGCTGCTGCCCAGGCCCGTTACGGGCTCTAAGCAGTCTGCCTGCATCTTTCCACCCTTAGAATGTATGTGGCAGTAACAGAGGTGCTAGAAACTTGTAAAGCATCACGTGATCTCTAGAAAAAGGGTGCCTTGTAAGGGGAAAGCACTAGACTTAAAAGCTCGTGCCAGGTCACGTGGGGTATCTGAGCCTGAAGACTTGTTTGCCCTGGAGACTCGCTCTGCTGGGCTACCAGTGATGCATCCCTGCTGTAGACTGTGAATCGCTCTACAGCCATTTGCACACAAAGGTGAGCTTCAGCCTGATACTGGAAGTTCTTGTTGAGGCTTGGTGCTTGCCTTGCAGCAGTTGATGGGAGGCCCTGTACAGCTCAGACCAGAAAGCATCCGTGGCCTGCCTCTGTCTTCTCAGCAAAAGCACAGAAAGTGCTGATGCATTCTTATTGTGATGGGCCAATTTGAGGGTGTTGTGTGAGGAGAAGAAACCAGTAACGTAACCAGTAATGTTTTGAATTTGCTGTGCGCTAAGGCATTGCAAACACTGAACAGGAATGTGTAAAGCCATGCAGTATTTACAGTGTGGAGAAGGTCTGATGCTACAGTGGGCTTAACACAAAATTCATCTCCAGGAAAAATTGAATTTGTGAAGTATCTTACAAGAACTGTTTTCACGTTACTTTCTAATGTATTTCAGTATCATTCTCTTTCTAGATGTCTTGCTTTTAATAAAGAAGCGTGCACCACCTCCACTCCCCAAAATGGCAGAGGTGTCAGCAGAGGAGAAAGTGAGTTTGAAAGACTTCTTGGCTTGGCTGTTTTGATTAACTGCTTTATTAATGAGCTGCAGAAGGATTACTTTGTCGTCCTCTCTTTGTTTGTAGAGGCAAAGGCTGCCAGTTAAATTCTAGGGGAATTATTTCATATTTCTTCCAAGCTGATTTTACATTTTTAACTTTCATTGTGAGAACATTTGCCTCAGAATAAGACATGCAGATACACTCTGTGGAAGTGGTGTAGATTTGGTCTTTGAACAAACGTCTAATAACTGCATGAGCATAGTTCAGCAAGTGCCTTGCTTTGGCTCTGAAAACCCAATAGAAATATGTTGATTTGCTGTCAAGCTGTCTTCTGTCTTTATCTGTGTGTGGCTTGTCACTCTCTAACCCGGTCTCTAGAGCTGAAGTGTTGCCCTCTACTATTCTTTTTTTTTTTTTAATTTTATTTTATTGGAATGTAATTGTTACTGAGGGTCACTGATGCCCAAGATGATGCTTATGCATGAGTGGTACTGCAGTTGATGTTACTGCATAAACACTTTGAGCGATGCTTGTGCTTGACCTTGTGCATTTCTAGATCTCTGCTTTGTCCTTGTGCAGCTTTGTTTCTTCTTGCTTCCTGTAGGTATTGGTGTCTGTCTCTGTATCCCTTCCTGTAGGTATCGGTGTCTGTCTCTCTCTTCAGTCTGGTCTTGCTGTGCAGAATGTCACTGTAAGAGCACAAGTTGTAAGACTGGGAAGTATTTCTAGTTTGTACCCTGCTATGTTTTGTCCTGGACTATAAGCATATACTGAAAATCCAAGGCACCATATATCTCTGCATGATACTTGCAAATGGCGAAGCACTTCCAGTGTCAAGTGTTAGTCTGTGCGCAGTATTGGCACATATGTCAACAGGAGGTGGTTTGAAGAGAGCGTGCCATGAGCAGACAGTGTGGAGCAGAATATGGTCCTGGGCACTGAGGCCTCTGAGTTCTCTTCCTTTTTGATACATCACTTTTCCTCTTTGTGCTGGAATTTCCCCGTGTGTTTAGATAACAGAAATAGGTATAAGGACTGAAAGCGGGGCAAGCCAACAGGTCCAGTTTTGCTGCATAATTGCAAAGTGATACTGGTGCTATTACTCCATTGTATTGCTAGACTGCTCTTTCTCTTAGTTGCAAGTTACAGAGCACTGCTTGATGCCTTGAAGAATATGAAACTGCTCTCCACTGTGCTGTGTTCTCTGTTCTGTGGCTAATGGGTTATGAAACCTGATCATGTTTCCTGTCCCTCAGAGGAAACAAGAGCAGAAAGCTCCTGATAAGGATGCTATTCTCAAAGCAACTGCAAATCTGCCCTCTCGCAATGTAGATCGCACTGTGGCCCATCACAACATGAGGGATGTAAGTATTAGACTTGACTCTTTTAACTCGCACACTAACATGCAAATAGGCTTTTATCTTGTATAATCTTTTGTCTTACACGTGAGTGTGATTCTCTTTTCTCTGTAAGAGAAATTCAGGTACGTATGTTGTCTATTAAAGTAGATAGCTTAAGATTTAGACACAGATCATACTATTTAGTGGTAATAAAACACTGTTCTAGATTATTATTTAAAATGTTTTACTTGCCCGTGGAAAAGCCTCAGTAAACATATTCAAGATCTGGTAAATGTGAAGTTAGGGGTTTTTTACTTCTTCAGTCTTAAATAGTTCAGGTGTTTGCAGTGTTTTTTTATTTCTTCCGTGGTTTTCAAAAGAGAAATTAGGCATAAAGTTTGACTTCAGTGATTGAATGCTGATAGTCTGTAATGCTTCTAACTGTGTCTGCAGCAGTGCGGGGACTCCTTTTACCCTTCTGTACTGGTAGGGGTAGGAAGCAGCAAATCTGCCTACGTATTGCACGCTGTCAGAGTGCCCTAGTAACCTGAAGGGGACAGGTGGCCTTTAAGCTGTTTGATGGCCAACGTGACCTACTGAGCATGGTGTTTTTAAAAACAGATGTCCAACTGAAAGGAATTTGTGATGCTGCAGTTTAGAAAATAGCTTGGTTCTGTGTTGTTCAAATTCAGATTGCTAGAAAGCAAATGGTAGGCCAGGAAGGCTCATTGGTTTGCAGAAGCAAGTAGCGCTGGTATGGAGCTACCGCGGCTGTCGTCTACAACGCTTGTGCAAGGTGGGAGTCCAAGCGTTTCTGTGAAGCGATGAGTTTTCTTGAACACTGCAGATCTTGTGGGGGTGGTGGGTGGCAAGCTGTGGTAGAAATAAAAGGACCTTTCTGCCCAGTAGCTTTTGCTTACGTGTAGCACTTCACAGGAAAGGCCCAGTGCTTTTTGAGAGACTAAACAATGCAAACAAAGCCCTCATAAAGCAACCTTCTGTACAGGGGGCCAGACTACTGCTGAGATACTAACAATAGATATATTAAGATTTAATGATGTCTGGTAACTTCCTGTCTAAATGTTTTGACAGTTTCCTTTCTTGCAGTTCCAGACAGAGCTCCGGAAGATCTTAGTGTCTCTCATAGAAGTTGCACAGAAATTGCTAGCACTGAATCCAGATGCAGTTGAACTATTTAAGAAGGCAAATGGTATGAACCTATCTTTGCAGTTACTAGTTCAGTCTTGGGAACTTGTTTGCTTCTGTGGAAGAAGAGTGAAGCCCAGACCTTGTTGTAATAGTAAAGCTACACAAACTTTGTGGTAAAGATTTCACCTTGTGGATATAGGTTATATAAAACTTGTGAGTTTATACAGTCTCTTTGGGCCAGATGAGAAGATCCATTTAAAAATAAAATCATTAGTAGTGAAAAAATTGGAAAACTTTGCAAGAGTTGCACTTTAGGGATGATAAAGAATAGTTGGAAATGCACAAGGAGGTAATAAAATGAGGAGGAAGTGTAACTGTTGGTTCAGTTTGTGGGAAATGTTTGCCCTTGAGATCTGCTAGGATCAGATCCAACTTACTTTCGCCAAAGATCCATTTTTCAATTATCTAGAATCTCTTCTTTATTTACTGATGTGGAAATAACATGGTAATGTGAGAGCGAGCTGTCTTTCGTTTGAGATCTTGAACGCATCTGGACAAAGTCTTTGTCCGGGAGGAATCTATCCGAGCCTGGTCAAGCTGAGTGCCGCATAGTAAATGATGAGGTAGCAAATTTGGAGCAGAAACAAAAGCAGGGGTGGAAGAGAATAATGGGGTTTGACCTTAACACACGCCATTCCATTGAGAAAGGGTTTTATTTTAGCTTGAAGTCAATCTGAACATTGTTTTGTTTGTGTATGTGTAGCCATGCTGGATGAGGATGAGGAAGACAGAGTGGATGAGATAGCTCTGCGACAGCTTACAGAAATGGGGTTTCCAGAAAGCAGAGCTGTCAAAGCCCTTCGATTAAATCAGTAAGTGTACTCAGCATGCTGCCTGTAAATTACTTGATACGCTTAAAAAAAAGATTGCATTTTTCTCTGAAGTCTCCTTATGTGGGTCACCTAAATCTAGGTTGGAAAAAGCATTAACTCAAAGAAGAGCGCTGCCTCGGGCGGCGGGCAGGTGCGGATGGCACAGGGAAGGGGAAACAGTGCTGCACCTGCTCTGGAACGAATAGCTGGTCTGCGGTTCACGAGGCTGCCAGGCGGACGCTGTTTCCAAGTATTAAACTCACATTTTCTTCTGCTGTAGAATTCAGGTTTTTACATAATAAAAAGCAAACCTAGCCCATCCACACTGTTCTCTCAGTTGTAGACAAACACTTTGTGATGATCTTTTAAAAATGTTCCAAGAATATTGTGAAGTCCAGATAGCAACTGTAGGAAAATAGGAGGTAATGTAGTTCTTCTCGTGCCCTAGGAAGACTCAGCTGTACTGCCTTGCTCCTGAGAGGGGTTTGTTAGGCCATTCTTGAAAATTTCTAATGATGGAGAACCCACAACATATTCCAGTCACCCTTTTCCCTTATGGCTCAGACTTTCTCCCCGATGTCCTCCATCTTTCATGTTGTAACTGAAAAGCCAAATAGTCAAGGCTTTCCTTTCCTTTCTATGAACATGTAATAATTCCTGTGTGTCAAATGAAATTACACATTCAGTTGCCCTGTGGTTATCTTTGCTTGCTCTGTGTTCATTGGGAATAGATGTGTTGGGGCGCTCTCAAGATCCCTTAGCTTAAGACCTTGCACTGGGTAGGAAGTGACCATGTTACGATCGTGATGTTCTGTTCCCTTGGGCTGGCCTCTCCTTTGGGGGATCGCAGGTGTCGTCTTAAAGTCAGAGTGCTCTGTGTCCAAGTGCAATTGCCTGTGTTGAATTTTGCTCTTGCTCCAGGCGTATTGTGGACACGTAATGTATTTCACTCTTTCTTGTGTTGTTAATGGCATTCCTTGATCACTTGATGGGCGTCTGAGATAGATCTCCTTAAGAAGCAACAAAGCAGCTCTCATCTGAGCTGTGGTTCCATGTAAATTTGGAACGTGCTTTGTTTGCAGTTTTGTCAACAGTTACAAATAGTCAGTGTTTGTCTGTTGTGAAGTAAAGCAGATGATGTGAGAATAAGGCAGCTCCCTCTGAAATGCGTTTTAAAATCTGGGTTGCAGCTGCCCAAGTTGAACTTCATTCCTCTGACTTCACAGGAGATTGTGGTGCCCTGAATGCAGAGAATTAAGGTGCTCTGAGGTTTGCTCCAAAACTTTATTTATGGCTTTTGAGATGCTAATTAACCTGCAAGTCAGTATACCACGGGAATAAATGCAAAGGCAAATGTATGTGGAACACTGCTGTGCATCTGGAGTGTTTCTCATCCCTGTGTTTTGATTTGCTTTTCAGCATGTCAGTGACACAGGCCATGGAGTGGTTGATAGAACACGCAGATGACCCTACAGTGGATGCTCCGCTTCCAGGTCAGACTCCATCAGAAGCCACAGCCGAAGCTGGTGCTTCCTCTGCTGAAGCGACTGCGGGTCCTAGCTCAGAAGCAGGTGGGGAAGAGGCCAAGGATGAGCTGACAGAAATATTCAAAAAGATACGGAGGAAAAGAGAGTTTCGTCCAGACCCACGAGTACGTGCTGTTTATCTCGCTGTTTATGTAACTGTTAGGATTGGAAGGGACCATGCGGGCACCGTGGAATCCAACGACGTGTTTAGTTAATAAATTAAATGGGACAGCTGGGTAGACGTATATTATGCTGGCTTAACAGTATTTTGGTGGAAGTCTTTAGGGACTGTTTAATTTCAGGTTGCTGAAAGGGATATTACCTAATTAATGCATCACTGTCTCAGATAACAGTATCTAAATTACTGACACGGTTACTTCTGCACCTGAAAATCAGCTGATGGGACTGAAATGAGCTGCCAGACTCTTGGCACTGCTTTTTGTGACTGCTGTCTGCGAAGGAAGGGTTGCAGGATGGGAGGAGGTCCTTTTGCTGTAGAAAAGGACAGAAGAGCATTATTGTATTTAGGGGGCAAGGAAAAGTATCACCAGCAGATTTAAGTCTTGCAGCAGAGGCAGAAGTTAGCCTTTTTTCAGAACATGGTATTAGCTGAAGTGAAAATACATGGTGTTACCACACTGTAAACTCACCAGGAGGTGCTCTTTAGAATCCAGCACTTTGCTTTTACAAGTAGCTGTTTTGTGATTTTGGTCAAAAGCTGCAAAGGTATTTGATGACCTAGGTACAATTTCTAAACGATGACACATTCTCGTAACAATATCTAGGTACGCTTGGCTAAATACATAATACTCACTAGCAATATAATAATCCAGGAAGTAAAGTTAAATTGAGTGAATGAAACTACGAATGAACGTGGAGCTTGATCTGTTAGTGAGATGTGAACGAAAGCTTTGTGACACGAGAGAAGTTCTAAAATAAGGTATTTCTGTCCTGCTTTTCTCCTGTCTTCGTCAGGTCCACTTGCTTTTTGCCTTGTTTTCAGTGCTGAGGGTAGGAACTACCTTTGCTCTTAAGATGTATTGTTCTTCCATAGTAAAGGCACTTTTGATACAGGGTATTTGAAAACTTTGCAGATAAGATTACTTAGCAGTCTACAAGGAAACAATGGGGTGTTTTACCCCACAAAAAGCTCCTGCACAGAAGGTGAAAGAATGTGATTGTTCTCATTTCCGTTTTAAATGTGACGTTTATTAAGCTGTGCAAATCTGCTACAGGCTGTCATTGCCCTGATGGAGATGGGATTTGATGAAAAAGAAGTGGTAGATGCACTCAGAGTGAACAACAACCAGCAAAATGCAGCCGTGAGTACAATGTCATTTCGGTTCCTTATTGCTGTAATAGTCTTCTCAACTGATTCTTTTCATCATTGAATTGGTTGATATTTTGATCTCTCATAAAGCCCAGCTGTTACTGGAGATGAAATGAGCACTGTATATCTTGTGCCTCTTTCAAATTAGATGATACGCAGCTAGAATACGAAGGTTTTGGAATTCCTAGAGGAGCTCAGCATGCCTGAGGTTGAAGCTGATCTGGTTGGGATAGCATACATGGATTTTCAAAAAGCTTTTGAGAAATTCCCCCACCAGAGTCTGCAAAAGAGATTATCCTGTCATGAGAAAGGAGAAGGTACTCCCAGTAATTAATAACTGATTAAAGAACAGGAACAAATGATCAAGCAAGAGATTCAAGCCATGCAGCGTGTAAATTACGGTTCTGCAGCAATGCATTCCACAGTTTTTGGAATGAAAAACTACAAAGGTTTTCAAAGATTGGTTAGACCCCTGCTGGTGGATAATGTGTTAAGCAAAATGATGTGGACGCAGCTGACAGCCAAGGAATCTTCTCTTCTTAAGCATCCAGCGCTGGCTACTGTTACAGAGAGAATATTTGGCTGGAGGGTGCTCCAGGGTGACGCATTGTAACCATGTTGATAGGGTTCCTTTGAGGCAGTGGGTACCTAGGATAACACACATCTTCCCTGAGCTTTGAAACATCCAAAGTTGGTATAATTTTGTTACCATACCAGGCACTGCTGCTCTTCCCATTGAAATAAAGGTGTAGGAGCGACACACAAAGGAATGCTAACCTGGTGTGAAAAGAAACGTGTAGCTCGGTCTTTAACTGTGAGAGGAAAAAATATTTTTAACATGCCACGTTGTCAAAACTTTTGAGACCCTTTCATTCTACTGGAACCAATCATGAAATCTGTTGTGCCTGGTGATTTCTTTCAGTGTGAATGGCTGCTGGGAGACAGAAAGCCTTCTCCAGAGGACTTAGATAAGGGCATTGACACCAATAGCCCTCTCTTCCAAGCCATCTTAGAAAACCCAGTGGTACAGTTAGGGCTAACCAACCCTAAAACTCTACTAGGTAAGTCCTGCTTGGGTTTCTGATGTGTATATATACGCACTGTTTCTGTAGTTGCTAGCAAATAAGAGTAGAGACGGGATGATGACAGCACACTTTGTGGGATAGATGCAGCTCTGTACCCTTTTCCTCACTTTCAGCAGCTGTATTGTTTGTTTGCTTCATGCTGCAACTCTGCTAAACCCAGAGCAGACCTTGGGGCTGTCCCAGAAATTATACCAATTCCCCAGGCTACTGGATTACACTTGCTGAACTCAGAACTCTAATAGCTGCTGGCTACAATGCTTCTGTGGATTTAGGAGACCTTTTGTGTGCTCCCTTTGGTCACGAGGGGAAAAATCAGGAATGTCTGTCTAGAGCTCTGATTATTTCACAGAAAAAACAAGACTGTCTCTTGCTGTGCAACTTGCTGTGTGCTGAGGCCTGATCACTGAGAAGGAAGATAACTTGTGGAAGAGTAACCAAACAAGAAGTCTGAGCTAAGGCCTTTCCTATCAAAGTTGAGATAATGAATGTGAAAATACACTTCCCCCTACTTGGGTTTCAGCTCGGTGGTAAAGTCTGTGTGTTCGTGGTCAGACAGGCTGTGAGCACAGCAAGTACCCAGCTGATGAGCCTGGCAGTGAAACATAAATTTCTGATGAATTGGTCTCTCTGACGCCGAAGGGTGATGCAGAAGAATGAGATTGACTCTGTGATGTATATAAAAAGTTTTGCACTTAGTCTTTGGCTTCAGAATTTCTTTGAAGACTTGCTTTTGAATAAAGGGTGTATGTGCAGCTCTTTCAAGAGAGCTTTTAAAAATACTACTTTAAATGTAATTAGGAGCGTTTGCAAGCCTTTCAATAATTCAAGAGCAGAACCTTCCCACTCTGATTTCTGAGCAAACGGTCTCCTCATTTCCAGTGCGGGTTCCACACTGCAGCTCAGAATATAAATAGAAAATGAAACGCCATTATATGCGCTTGTAAAGCTTGCATGAACATCAGAGAATATATTCCTAATGATACATCTGCAAATTGCTTATGTCACAGGTTTTAATAATGAATGTTTGCATTTATTTAGATACTTACAGAATGTTGATAAATCTTTAGCTTTAAGCTTTTGAGTCTGTGTAAGAGAATATAGTTAGAGTGGTGAAAGGTGAGATCTGTACTTTATTCTGGGCTTTTCTGTAGGCATGCTGCATGACCTTGAGCAAGGCATTAATGATGAGCCTTTCAGAGGTGCTGGGTGCTTTCAGCTCCCACTAATGTCAGTTGGAGCTTTGCACGCTAACAGTCCTGGGAAAATTAAGACCCTGACCTTGGTGCCGGTCTGCCAGACTCTTACAACACTGACATTTTGGTGTCTTTGGAATAGGTCAGATGTGCAACTGCTTTTTTTGTCCTGTTCCATAATGACTGCTCCACATGTCCGGTAGTCCAGCTCAGTGTCTGTCACAAGGCTTACAAATTATTGCCTTATAAATTATTCTGCCAGTTTTGCAGCTTAGCTTTTGCAGTAGCTGTCTGGTTCCTTCAACATGAATAGAGTGAAAATTAGCCCATTTAGGAAAAACAAACAAAACAAAACAACAAAGCTTCTTGTAAAGACAGCTGTGTATAGAAAGGACAACCTGCTCTTAAATATTTGCATTGCTGTCACTGTTCAGAAATGGAGGTGTTCTGCACAGACGCTTTTCCCCTCTGCCTGTGTCTAGGCAGGTGGAACTGGCTGCCTCCCGGACACCCTCTGCTCTCCAGATACCCGGAAGGAGGAAGCACATGCAGCTCAGAGGGAAGATGCCGCTTCCCTTCTGGCTCCAAGGGCCTCTGGGAAAACAGAGAGCTCTGAGATCTGGCGACTCAAGGGGATACATTTTTGCTGGCTCTGCTGCTCATTCCTGGGCGGCCTTTGGCATACCTGCTTCTGATTTTGCTGGCTTAGCTTTCTCTTTGGAGATGTTAGAGTAGCCATAGGACAACCAAAGTGCAGCGTGGGAAAGCAAAGGTACCAGAGGCAAGGGGTGACAGTGCTTTCTATGAACTGTCTTGGTCAAGTACCAGAGAGGGAAAAGATGCTGATGCAAGAACTAGCTGTTAAAAAAACCTAGGCTGGGATGTGGAAAATCTTTGGTCAGAAGAGCGGAGTTGTAGAAGAGTCTTCCCAAAGGAGTCTTGGCAGCAAATGACCCAGTTCTACGATGGGCATCCATAAATGGATGGATTGCGTAGCACGTTTGCTGCTGCTGCGTGTAGATATTTGCTAAGGCTTTAGTTTTTCAAACCCATGTCCTTGAGGTTTTGCAAGATGGGCTATAATCCAGGCTGAGTATTTAATCAGCCTCTGTCTGTGGTGGATTTAATGCTGAGAAATGGGGAAAGCGTAACAGCCTGTTGCGTCCTGGTCTGTGGAGACTTAGGAGTGCAAACGGTGAAGGTACCATGTGTATTCCCACTGGTTTTGGGTGATGCTTGCCTGCTGCCTTTGAGTTGTAGCTGTTTCTCACTGTCCTGTTGTTGAAGCATCTCAAACATGGAAGCCTTTGCTGACTAAAGGACTAACGGAGTGTTACAATTTCTCTTGGCAGCCTTCGAGGATATGCTTGAAAACCCCTTGAACAGCACTCAGTGGATGAATGATCCAGAAACTGGGCCTGTCATGCTACAGATCTCTCGAATCTTCCAGACGCTGAATCGCACGTAGAGGGGAATGCCAGTCCGCTGTGCCACTTCCGCTGTCCCTCGCTTCACCTTCTCCTCAAGGGGAGGGTGCATGGGTTGTTTGGGGAGAGGGGCGGACGGAAGGGGGCGGGGGGGAGATCCTTTCTGAGTGGGTCTCTCGTGCGAGAGCTTGTGTAGTTATGGCCACCTGAAGTTAATTGCCTTGTGGATTTAGTGTTAGTGGAAGAGGTTTGAAGACTCGTTTATGTTTTCAGGTATTAGGTTTAAAATAAGTGTATCAAAAATAGGAAAAGGTTTTGTGAAAACAATTAAGAATCTGATTGTTGGAACGAAATACAATAATGCTTGTTAAAAAGGCCTGTGACAGTAGTTTTCTAGCCAGTTTTGCTAGCATCTGGCTAGTGTTTACAAAAGGTCACTGACCACTAGCATAGGATATTAATCATCTCCATACAGTATTAATTGATGGCTGTATCAAATTATAAAATGCTTTTTAAAATTGATTCTTAGGAACTGTTTTTTTAAAAGTCCAAATATTGGGAGAGCAAGCACACTTCTATCCAAACGTGTTTTATCTCGCATTATAATTTAAACAGAATAATTCAGAAATTGAATTCTTTTAATAAATAGCATTACTTTTTCCTATTTATTTTCTGCGTTAGTGATGTTGCAGTCCCACAGTGGTTACGCTTGTAGGAGATTCTCTGTCAGCTACGTTAAAGATGCAGTACCTCTTTAACGACAGAACCTGCTACGCCAAGGCTTGGATTCTCCAGTAGGCTGCAGTTCATGAGCTCGTACTCTGCCATAGCCTAGCGCAGGGAGGAATATATTCACACAGTGGGGTTTTTCCCGGTTTATGTGCACGGTTTTGGAAAGGGAGACTTGGGTTTTGACTTTGTTTCAAACTGTTTACAAAAAAGCAGCCGATTTGCATGGGGTTTTCAGTGGTGATCTATAAAGAAGCAGAACTGCTTGGGTTTTTATCGTGTGTGTGTGACGTATTTAAAAGCACGCTTTAAATGGTTATGTTCTTTGAGATAGAAGTGGTTTCCTTTGACACTTGTTTTCTACCTTGGAAATACCAAGAATGTCAGGCTGTGTCTTTTCTATCTTGATAGAAGACTAACTTGAGGTTTCAGACAGGAGTTGTGAGCTTTTAAGAGCAGAACTCACTCGTGAATATCCAGCGACTTTTTGTTATCGTTGAGCTCTGCAGGTGTTACTTTTTTAACAGGCTGAACAAAAATGGGGTTTGTTTTCAAGTTAGCAAAACGTGATTGACACCTGTCATAATCCCTGCCACGTGTTGTGTTTCACAGCCCTTTTGTGGAAAGGCCGGCTAGGCAAGACCTGCCTCGCCAAAAGGCAGAGCAACCAGATGGAGACTCTGTCCTTAAATAGCGCGAGGGCGTCCTGTCAAACAGATCCTGAATAGCTCTGCCAGTCACCTTTTTCAGCGTGTGGGAGGGGGTGTTTTGTGCGGCTGGGTTTTTTGAACAAAAATGCAACAAGATGCAACCCGAAACCCTACAACAAGTTTTGGCCTGAACTTGGCATCTGATCTACGCTGTTGTGCAGTCAAGGCACTGAAGTTGCCAATTTCACATAATTAATGCAAAGGGTGGGGAAATCAAAACAGCATGAGATTTTTTCTTGACTCACTATCCCAGGATTTATTTTTGTTACTTGTAATTTCATATTAAGCTTTACAGTTCATGACTGCTGAAACACTTACTTGTACGTTTAGAAATCCCAAGCTTTATAGAGATGCTTCTCTTGTTCAAATTGGACAGTAAAACCATTCTCCTGGACTCTTGCTAAGAACAGACCAACAGCATGACATTAAATTGTACCCTTGTCCTATAACTGTAAAAGCTAGGAACCTACCTGATCCTGCAACCCGGTGAGCTCAGCAGAGCTACTCATGAGCAGTTGGGACTGAATGTTGTTATGAAAGGTTTTGATCATTTTATCCTTTTTTTTTTTCTTACTCACTGAAGCTTTTTGCCTGTAATGCTACCAGAAGACACTATTACTTGAAGCTCTTAATGTTAGGGGCACGTGTCCTTCTCTACCAATCAGGATTCTTATATTCATTTTAATGAGTGTTTTTAGAAGACAAAGCTGGGAAAAACTACGTTGTAGTTTGTTGGGGGTTTTTTAGCTTCTGAATGACTAAGGACAGGTTCAGACTTAACGAGCAGATGCTTTGATAGCAGTCTTGGTCTTTGAAGAGTGTAAAGGCTTGTTGAAATGCTTCGTTTGGTTTCAGTAATAGGTGATGAAGTTCTGGAGTGGCTGTAGAGCTTCCAGACAGACGAGGCAAGGATCGTCTGTCCATTTTAGTCATCTAAAGGGTTGGCATCTGGTTCGCTGGCAGAACCTAGGTGACTAGCCATATGGCAAGAGTGAGCAACCCATCTTGCCGGTAGCGGCGTGGGAGGAGCTGCCCCCAGGGTGTCTGTTGCTACTACCAGGGCAATGTGGATGATGAACTTGAATGAGCTGCCCAACTTCAGGGGGCTTGAAGCTGGGTGCATTCCCAATGTGAGGTGTCTGACGCTCTTCGGAGCAGTGGAGTGGCTTGCATCTAACAGTAAAGGTTCTGCTGCTCGTGTATCTCTGCATCAACCCCACAGCAACAGGAGCAGAGCTGATACTGGCAGGGCCTGCTAATGAGCTGTGTGTGTTCTTCAGTGTCAGTTTGATCGGGGTGATAGAAGTTATCAGAGCTGCCTCCCGTGGTATGCCAGAACAGAATCAGTGCTGCTGAACCTTTTATAAAGTGAGGGGGGAAAGCATCAGCAAAACAAATGATGCTCGTGTAGTAGAAGAAGGTAAGAAGCCCACGTTCAGCAACATAACCTAATGTTGCAGCCGCAGTTAGAGACCTTGGGGATAAAGGAATACTGCATCTTTAAAATGCTTGAAGGCTTGAGAACATGTGGTTATTTCTGGATTTCGTTGTTCCAGAGCTCAACACTTACACAGCTGAAGTGTTGGAGATCCTGATCTGCAAAACAGTTTCCTTGCTTGTCATGGCTTTAACGTAGCCCCACTTGTCTTTCAAGAACTTAAAAGTTTCCAGTGGCCAGTGGCTGAAAGAGGCCAGAACTTAGGAGGTGTGGTGTTTGCAGAGAGGCATAAGAGTTGATTTAAAACAAACAAAAACTACCCTTGAGGTTGAATGAACACTTGAGGAATTGATCAAGACATCAGTGGTGGCGTTAGGGTATGAATTAGCAGCAGACCAGAGAGCTGGGTCTGCACCATACCTGGGCATATCGCCGCTTCGTCACAATAAACGGAGCGGGGAGTTAAGGCCACTGCACCTGCAAAGACATTGATTATCCCAGTTTTTACAAAACCTGCAAAAAACTAAAAGGTCACTGCTGTTGAGTCAGAATATGCAGACGGGTCTCCGGGCACAGGGAGTGTGTGTGGCAAGAGCTTTCCCTGGTGATAAACTGTCCTATGCTGTGGCCGAAGGGTGGCGGACTGGTGAATCTGGTCTGTAGGCCAGTGAGAGCTCCCTGAGCACGTGGGAATAGAAGGTTTTGTTTGAGGGGGGGGGCGGGGGGAAGAAGTTTTTCTGAGGAAGAACTACTCACAGGAGTAAGGATTTACAGGTTCATGTCCCGTGCTTGCACCTCCGGTGTTCAAGTTAGAACTATCAAAGACATGTCGTATTTAGGTGTCTCGTAACATGGTCATGGGAATATTTGGAAGCCTGTGAAATCAAGAAGGAAGGGAATGGGATGGCAGGCGTCTCGTACAATGTCCATTTCCTACAGTTCTAGCTCTTGGCCCCATCAGTTGATACAGACAATCTTTTACCTTTTGATATTACATGGCTCTTGAAAGCTAGCTATTTATTTAAATATGTATAACTTATAATTTTGTCATCAAAACACTGATATTTTTACTAGAAATGTACTATATGGAAGTTTGTTCTCAGGGCTTCATATTTATACTCTCTTTATAGGGGGATGCATTTAAAGGGATGTATTTGGAAAAAATGCCAGTGGCCACTTTACAACTTGGACCTTGATTGTCTTGACCTGTGAGACTGAGCTAGCGTAACTCTCCTAATAAACCTCTAGTGTCTGGTCCAGTCCAAAGAATCTGCCGTTCTTTCTCTCCTTGCGAGCAGTGACATGAGTCTTCCTTTACGATTGCTGCATCACTCTGTGGAAATGGTCACACAAGATCGCCCGGCTACGTCACGCTCTGCTGATCTTTACACCATTTCAAGGACGCTTCTGTTCTCCGTGCAGCTGGAAAATTAACTTGCGCTGTTTCTAAAGCAGTCATCGGTGCACTCCTGCTCTTCTGGGATGGTGCAAGGTTCGCTCCTGCAAGAGCTCTGAAACCTCCAGCTAATTGCTGCTTTTTAGCTGCTCGCAGCCTCTGTCACAGACATGTCCCAGAACCTTGACCCCCATTTCTTTCCTCGCTCTCCTGGAACCAAGCTTGTCTTTTGGAGATCGATCTTCATATCCAAGAAACACTTAAGTGGTTATTGAAATCCTTTTTAGGTGGGACTGCTACGATTATCTTCTTTTTTTTTAGGCATTGTGATTCATGGGCTGAGGATCTTTTAATATATTTTGAAAGTTGTTTAAATAAGCATTGCACCAAACGAATGTATAGTGACACTGTCAGCAAATATTGCCTGTGGAAGAGATCCGGAGGGTACCGGTGATCTCGACTTCAGTGGCAAGTTTCCGAAAGTGGCGTGCGCAGGACAGCGAGTCTTTCATCCAAAGTAAATGCCCCTGTTTTTCTACTTTTAATAAACAGCATTTTTATTAACTAGCAGAATAGCGGCGCCTGCAGCTGGGTGTTTCCATCCAGTGATAAGTCCTTGTGCTTTGAGGCATAAGCAAACCACTGACTGCATCCTGCTCGCTGGGCCGGTGACTCGTCTGAAGGATTTACGTTGCCTGTTGCCGGAGGTCGGACAGTCGGTGGGCTCGGCTGGGGTGGCAATCGCCATGTTCCTGCAGAGGAAGCAGCGAGCGGTGTATATTACGTCTGTGTGAATGTGCTATCATGGTGGTTGTTCTCACCTGCATCCTGACATCCAGGTATAGTGAAAGTGGGGTTTTTTTAAGGACCTCTTGCCCTAGATTTGAAGATCATTAATGCAGGTCCTGTTTGCAGCATGTGAACTTCAATAAATGTACATGCATTGAATTCTTACTGAATTTGGGTATAGTTTTATATCATGCTCTGGGGAGAGGGGAGAAATTGGATCCCATTTTAACCTAAGCCCCACAAAACAAAGTGTCTTTGCTGCAGCAGGTAGCAGAGGCCTGCAGAGACTTTTAATTTGCGTATTTTTATCATAGTTTAATGAACTGCACAAGAACGTGATTGGCTATCCAGCACTTACCACAAGGCAGCACCAGTAAAATTATATTGCAAGGTACTGACTTAACATTTTTCATTTCACCTGTGTATCAAATAATTAGGTACAGCATATGATAATTTTTATATGGCACTGACACTGGCATGCACAGCTGTTTCTAAGATGTAACATTACTTTTACGAAGCTTAACTAGGGCGGATGTCGCTGGGCTGGTGGAATTCGGGGTTCATTCTGGATGCACTCGCGTGGGGCGCTGACCTCTCCCCGGAGTGGGGAACCCTGCAGGCTTTGCTCCCATAGGGTAGCCCTCCAGGCAACAAACAAGAGATGCTACTGGTTTGTTATGCTTTTAAGCAGTCGCTGTTGCCTGCTGAAGTATCTTCCTGGAGGTTACCGCGGTGCTTAGCAAAGCCAGACCTGTTCAGGCTGAAACAGTTCGTACCTTTAGCGTACGGAGAAGTGGTGCCCGCGAACGAGACTAGAATGAATGCTGAGTCTTTAAACCTGCTCGCGCACACACACTGAAGACACTGATGTTATGTGTGTTGTAAATTTATAATATATCTTAAAAATAAAGTTTTTTGATTTATTACAAGGTGTTCTGAAACATCATTTTAGGGAGCAGCGAAGGCTTATGAATCCACGTCGTTCAGTGTATCTGCAGACTGCTGGAATTGGTTCTTAGAAAATAAGGTATTTCGATAGCCGGTCAAGAAACCTGTAACAAAATTTGGGTAGAAAATCCTGGTTCAGTAGCTGCTTTTGCACCTGGAAGTTATTTCTCTGGTTTCCAGGAAAAGTTGCGTTGGTAAGATTCATCACAAGGACTACGTCAAACAAGATTTGGTGATCCCCAGGGATGGACTGATGCCAGTTAAGAGGGATTTATCTTGACGGCTGTTGACTGATAAATTGGAAGCCTTTTCTTCCACAACAAGGGAACCCTCATTAAGGAAAAGAGCTCGAGCACATAGCAGCTGGCGGCGCGGTGGGATGCAGCAACTTGCACGCGGTGGAACCAGAACGCCCTTCTCGCTTCTGCGGTGCCGGTGCTGCTGCTGGCTATTTGGCAGCGAGCGGGGCAGCGCCTCCGAGCCTTGCCCATGTGTGTGTGGTTGCCTTGGAGGCAACTGATGAAGAGTGTAAATGCGTGAGGTTATTTCTCTGAAGAAGAGGTGGGGTTATTAGCATTTTCACACAATGTTTGGGGTGAGGAAGAGCGCCTGCCAGCAGCCCGTTTGTTTAGCACATGTTGCAGCAACTGGTGGGGAGTTCACAGCCGTTTTCGTTGCATCCTGTGAAAGATGGAGGGTTAGCGTACGAGACATCTAAACGCTTGTTCGGTGCAGGTTTCTACATGTGATGGTGTTAAATGCAGGTATTCTCTTGGTGCTGAGTGGCCCCTAACTCACATTTCATGTAATGCATGGATTAGCAGCAGGCTGCAGGACAGTTCAAAGGTCCAGCTCTCCAGTAATTTAAAATAAAAGCAAAACAAAACAAAAAAAAACCCTTAAAGCAGCTTGTGGCGTATCATTAGGTAATGGTACTTCTGAACCCAAACTGGTATAGCAGGTCTGGGCAGAAATCCACGCCTTAAACATTAAGAAGTGTTGCTATCTGAGTGACAAGATGGGTTGTAACTGGCGCAGTGTTTGTAGGCTCTTGAGATGAGAAGCGCGCTTTCGGCGTGGAGACGCGTTGCTGCCATCCTCCTGGGAGCGACCTCCAGCCTCCGTCAGAGCCGACGTCTGCGCTGCGAAGGGTGCGGAAGGTAAGTGCAGGTTGCACTTGGCTGGGAAAATGCAGCTTGGTGGCGGCAAGGTGAGACATTGCTAACAACACAAGTGGTGTGGCAAGAGAGTTATTCCCATTCCCGCAGTGCGTCGTTCGCCGTCGCCTCTCCCAGCAAGCTGTGCAGGGGCCGGGCTTTCTCCTCCCAANCAGGTTGCACTTGGCTGTGAAAATGCAGCTTGGTGGCGGCAAGGTGAGACATTGCTAACAACACAAGTGGTGTGGCAAGAGAGTTATTCCCATTCCCGCAGTGCGTCGTTCGCCGTCGCCTCTCCCAGCAAGCTGTGCAGGGGCCGGGCTTTCTCCTCCCAAGCGCTCACCCTTGTCCTGCGAATCGGCGGTCACGAGTCGTGCTGACCCGTGAAAAGGAGTAGAATATTGTGCGAGTGCCTGGCCGGCTCCTCTAACGCGTCTGCCTGGAGCGGGTTCCAGCGGAAACGGAAGGAAGCGGCAGGTGCTGCCCCGGGGAGCTCCTGCACCCTGGCAGCCCCATGCGCCCGGATCCAGGCTGCAGCCCCCCCATGACAACCCAGTCACTTGCTCTGTTCTCCAGCTTGCTTTTTGGTTTTTTTTTTTCTTTTTAATCGTGATTTTACTATGAAAGAGGAATTAGCCAAAAGAAGCAGCAGCTCTGGAAGCTGCTGGGGATGCTTTGCTGTAGGGGAAGTGGGTTTAGGGCAGAATTAATGGAGAAAATTGTTTTCTCTCACTACTCAAAAGCTCTCACTTCAAACATGAGGCTTGCGCTGGTGAGCCAGTCTGTCACTCCAGTGAGCTGGTCCTGGAAAAGGGCTTGAAAGCGGGCAGGTCTGAAGTGTACACGTGCGAACAGCACTGGTACGACTGCCAGTGCGCGTGACCTGAGAAGGGACGGCAGTGCCCGAGCCCCGTGTATCCAGTGTCACCAGGAATCCGGTCACTGGTGGAGCTGGGGGAGGGACATCAGTAACTCGAGATGTGCTGGACCAGTCCACACCGGACCAAAATAAACATGGAGAGGTGACCAGCTCTCTCCAGCCCCGGGGTGTAAATCAGATGGCTGGCCCAGGAGCTGGTGCCCAAATACACGGCCTGAGTTCAGAGCCTGCGAGTGCCCGGGGGTCACCGGTGGCTCCGGGTGCTGGGCTCCAGCAACACGGCCGCTGCCTCCCCCGTGCTGGGTGCTTGGCTGCAGGTGGTCAACGCCGCAGCCGGTAGGATGCAAACCTTGGGGTCCTGTGCAGATCCGGCACCCAGATGCACTACTGCCGCCTCCCCGCAGCTCTCACAGGAAGGGTTGCAGCTTTCAAACAGGTTTTGTTAATGATGCCATCAGCACTTGCATAACGAGCTCTCCCACTCCAGGCAGTGGCATGCGTGGAACAGCAAGCAGGTCGAGCTGGTTCCACACCAGGGATCTGTGTGCTTGGCACAAGCAAGGGCTGCGGAGGCTTCGTGCTTAATTGCTGGCGAGGGCTGTCTGAGCGTCTCGGTGCTGTGCTGCGCAGGTGTGAGTGGCTGCTGGTGCTGAAAAAAAAGAAATTATTCATGGAAGACTTGTAGCACTTATGCATGATGTGGTTACCTGGCTTTTATGAGCTGTAGCTTGGGTATAAACCACATTTATGTTGCAGTGAACCTCTATTTGTCCTCTGAGGAAGGGCTGCTCCGCAGGGAATCTGTGCCCGGGAGTCCCGTACCCGCAGCAGCTCCCACGTGCCCGGAGTTTGGTTGCATTATTTAGCTCCTCCTCGATGCTGCTGCACAGGGCAGCCCTCAGAATAGCACAGTCCCCGGTGCCACACGGAACCCGCTGCCTCGAGCCACGTAGCCGACTCAACTCCTTCCCATGGCCGGTTTGGGATACCTCTCGGGATTCCTTGGCACATGGGATTAGATTCTTTGCTCTGTTCCAGCATGGTCCCCGCAGCTGGGCAGCAGCACGGCCCCAGCCGGGGAGGGCTGCTGGATCCCCGTGCCCTGCACAGCTCCTCTGTAAAGCATGCAAGAGAAGGAAAATAGACCGGACCGTTCTAAATCATCCTCAAAAGGACACCAGCCGACTATTTCCGTGCTGTTGGCTCGGCGTTGCGGCAGCCCTCTCCCATCTGTGTTTTTTTCCCCTACCCAGGAGCTCGTTGGCAGGCTGCGTGCAATGAATCACGGGGTGCTCTCCGCAGTTACCCCCATGCGCCTGGCGTCCTCGCAGACGGGCGCCTTCCTCCCCTGCTCTCACACGCAAACGCTCACCAAGGAAAGAAAAAACGCACAATCCTCCATGAAATCTGCGCTCTGGTCCCCGAGTGATCCTTCCCCATCCCTCTTCTCCCTGCTCCTGCCAGTGCAGGCAAGGGACGGTGGCAGCCCGCTCCTCCTGCCAGCCCCCTCTTCCCCCTCGCAGGAGCATTGTGCCCAGCACAGCCGAGCCCGTTAGCAGTTTGAAGTGCTTTGTATTTTCATCCAGCCTGGGGGTCTGGAGACAGGATGGTGCCTTTGCCTGCCGGAGACCCAGCGGTGTGGCACTGGCCAGGCAGCTCTGGCCACCATGGGCTTCCCTGGTGCTGTCATTTCCCGGGCCGAGTAGTCACTCAGATTTCTGTGGGTTACCGTGGGCTGTATTTATAGCTTGCTGTGCTAAAAATAAAAACCTTGAGTGTTGGGTTCCCTGATCGCAGCCTCACATAAGGAGGGATGCCCAGGAGCCCCTGAGAGGGTGCCTGGTGGGCAGGGGGTGTGAGTGATGCCCCTGGGGCTGCACCCGTGGAGGGCTGAGAAAAGTTTATTTCTTGGAGACCGCATAGCACTGGCCTGGCACTGCTCCGGTGTAGCGCGGAGCCTCATGGCGGACTCTCATCCTACAAAAAATGTTTCATTCTGTCTCATCGGGCTTGGTCTAACGAGCCTGTGAGCAAGAGGGGACGGAGCGTCAGCTCTTCTGGCCGTGGTTATCTGGTGGCGTGTAATGGAGCCCGGCACGGCACAGCCACCAGCAACGGTGCTACCAAAATGCTCTGAAAAATGTCCGACCGTGGAGTGTTTGTGTGCCGTGGTGCCTAAACCCCGCCGTGCGTGTGCCCAGCTAATCCTTCTCTCTCTTCTTGACAAGTTTCCAAGCAAGGCCCCTTTCAGCTCCCACGGTGGGAGCGTGCCGGGCCGCCGGTGCCGCGGAGCTGTGAGTGCCTCCCAGGTGCGGGCAGGGTCTTGTCGGGGAGCTGCGTGGGTGAAGCATCGCCGAAGCCAAGGAGGGGCCCAGTGTGCCCCGTGAAGGCGACATCCCCTGGTTCGTGTGCCTGGTGTGAAGGCAAAGCTGGTCAAGGCAAGCGATTTCTAAACTGTTCTCCTTAATCTGGTTGTGTTTTCAGTAGAGTCGAGGCCTGAGGGCGGCACGGGGGAGCGGGGCCCGTCTGCGTGGGGTGGCCATCCTGCTCTGCCCCAGCCCCGCTGCCACCACCGGGCACGTTGGGCAGAGAGCAGAGCTGACCCACGGAGGGGCTGCAGCATCCCCTCCCCTCCCGGCTCCATGGGTCTCCCCGCACAAAAGCACCAGGCCCCCGGGGAGCAGCTGCAGGGCTCGCTCTGGGTGTTTTCCCCACACGAAACCTTCCAGCTTTAACCAGCAAAACCAAACCGGGAATATCTGCTCCCGGCATCGCCCTCAGCCCCTCCAGCCCCCGGCCCCGTCCTCCGCATCTCTGATGTCACTCATAAATGAGCGTGAGTCATTCGGCTGTTGCCGTGGCGACGCCAGTGATGCTGGGGAGCGCAGCGCTGCCCGCTTCCCCCCGGCCCTTCCTGGAGAGCAGAGGGGACCGAGTCCCCCGGCGCTGAGCCCCTGGGACAGGCCATGGGCTCCCATGCCCTTGGGTGCTGCCCACCGCCCCCTGCGACCCCCGAGGCTGCGAGGATGCCGGCGGCTGCCACGGGTAAGTCAGCGCTGTCAGGGGTGCACCCATGCGGGGGGGCTTCTGCCAGGGGTCTTATAGCGTCCGTGTATCTTCCCTGGCAGGACAGGCAGTGGCACCCGTGCCCCAGCCCCATGGATATGGGTGTGCTTTGCAGCGTCGCCTTCTCCCTGTGCTCCTGGCAGCCCCGGGGTCTCATCACCCCGGTTCCCAGGGCCAGTGGTGGGACACCAGCTGCTCTTGGCCAGCTCTGGACCCCGGGGAGCAAGGGGAGCTGGGGCAGAGCAGCGCTGGGCAGGCATCGGCCTCGGCGTGTGGGGACTACGGCGGTACGGTACTGCACACGGGGGACTGGGGCCGTACAGCCCTATGCGCGTGGGTAGCATCTGCGCCTGATGGCCCGAGTCACCGGTACCATGCCCGCTTCACCTGGGACATTGGGGTTACCCCCATTGAAGCAGGATGGGACCCCCATGACACGCGTTGTGTTTCATCCTGGGTGCCACTCGCGGCATCGCGGCCTCTCTCCTCGCTCGGACCCGTCCTGGCGCAGGGCTGCGTCCTGCCCGCGCAGAGCCGCAGGCTGCCTCTGCCAGCCTTGGCGAGCTCTGATGCCCTTGGAAGGGGTTATGGGTGACAGCCAGCTCTGGGCACCCCGGGGCGCGCAGGGAGGGCCGTGCGCGCACCCCAGGGCTTTAGCATCCCGGGCGGGAGTGTGGGAACCAGGCTGGCCCCTGCCTGCCCCCTGCCTGCTCCTGCCCGCCCGAGGCGCCTGCTCCGAGGCCCATCATCCGGAGTCCGCTGCCGGTGGTTCAGCGACGCTGGCGTGGCTTGGTTCCCTGCTCGGTGCCTGAGTTTTACAAAGTTCTTGCTGTAAATAGGACCCGGGCAAGCAGCATTGAGGTGTTTCAATCACCCTGACTAATTTGTATGTTAACATATTTCTCTGGCTGCAGATTTAAGAGCGCTCAATCACAGGGCGTGCAGGCTGGCAGGGACCCAGGGAGGTGAGGGAGGCAGTGTTTGCTCTGGCAGCTCTCTGGAGGCAGCACGAGGGGACAGGGCTGCCAGGTGAAGGGCTCGGGCACGGAGCCGGCAGCGAGGGGAACCAGGAGCTGCGTCCCACCGGAATAGCAGGAGCTAAAAATACTGAGCGAGAAGGAGTCGAGATGCAGTGGGAAGGTGCCGCCCGCCCCCCACCAGACCCTGCTGTGACAGATTGAGAGGAGCCTTCCTTTGCTTTTGAGACATTTTCTGCTCTTTAGAAGCTCTGTGGGCTGGAGCTTTGCACATCAAAATCACCTGGAGAGAGTGGCAGTGCTGTCCCCTCAGCCCAGGGCCGCGTGGTTTATATCTGTGGAGGGACAAGACTTAAAATGCAGAAGTGTCAGCCCTTTCCTCAAAATAGCCCCTGTATCTCGAGCCCAGAACACAAACCCGCCACAGGGAAAGGAAAACGCCTGGGTCGGGCGCATCCCTCCTGCGCCTGGGATGGAAGAGGCGATTTTCCAGGACCTGGCAGGCAGCTTTGGCCTTTGGGCGGCCCCCGGGGACCTGGAACCAGGCGGCCCCAGTTTTGTTCCCACGCAAACACCTCCCTCTGTGCAACGAACGTAAAACGTTGCGGTGAAATAACGATGCTGCAGCACGTTTTTGGAAAAGGTTGGCTGGAGTCCGCTGTGGCTTCCCAAAGGTAACGCTTAGCGTTAGGGGGGAACATCAGGGCGTCGTTTTGGAGAACAACCGCGCGCCGGCTCGAGGGGAGAGAGCGGGGTTGTGCGTGGGTTTGCTGGGAGTCAGGTTATCGGGGCACCAGGGCTTTGCACTGCTCCGGCCACAAACCCGCTGGCGTTCGTTGGGATGAAGGTGCTGAGTATGCTCAGTCTCGCTCTCGGCTATTGCACCTCGCAGAGCGCAGCCAGGAGCAGGGGCAGGTGTTGTATTTTGGAATTCAGTGAGGTNGCCACAAACCCGCTGGCATTCGTTGGGATGAAGGTGCTGAGTACGCTCAGTCTCGCTCTCGGCTATTGCACCTCGCAGAGCGCAGCCAGGAGCAGGGGCAGGTGTTGTATTTTGGAATTCAGTGAGGTTGTTTTTCTTATTCCGTTCTTCTGCCTCTCAGTTATTCATGGCTTTCCAATAATGTTTGAATAGTGGTGGAAAAGTTGGAGATAAGTCGTTCTCTCTTTGCATAGTTACACGGTGGTGGTAAATACCGTTTTCACTTTCCAAAGTGTCCGTAGGAAAAAAGTGCATTTTAGAAAGGAATCAGCCGCGTAAAGCAAATCAACAGTTCCCATTGGAATGGGTTTCTGTCTGAACGCTACCCAAACATGGCTGCTAAAAAGGGTTTAATGAACACGAGGATACGTGGAAATACAGCAAGGTCTCGTTCGCTCGTTAATTAGATCACGGCAACACTCAAAAACCTTTCAGCGCTCACCCAGCTAGTCCCTGGGGTCTCGCTGGTTGGGGCTGCTCAAGGAAGGACGCGGCATAGGGAAGGGACGCTGGGACCAAACCTCTCGGTACAAAAGTCTCTCTGGAAAACCTCGTGGGCTGTAAATGCTATTGACCCGTCGTCCTCCTAAACACAGTCCAGGGACTTTAAAAATAAATAATCTTATAGATAAAACTATTTGACACTCTCAACCCCCTCCTATTATTAATGCAGGCACTTGAAACCCACCGCCAGTGCCTCCAGAGCTGTAATTGCTGCAGATAACGGTGAGCCCGGTGAGGGAGCATGCCGCTCCTCGCGGCCAGCGAAGGAAGGTCGGGCTTCCAGCGAGCCAGCCAGGCACGGTGAGCTGTCACCCGTGCCTCTGCCAGCTCTTCCCCATGGCAATAACAGCCATTAATTAATGTTTGTACAGCACCTGGAAGATAAGCGCTAAATAGAAGTATCACTTTAAATGCGATGGGGATTGTCCTCACACCACGCACGCCAGCGGGGAGGAAGGGCCTCTCTGCAAGGACCAGGGCTGCCAGTGGTCCCTGCCCGGCTCCTCTGCCCCCCAGAGCCGCACGGCCCCCGGGTTCAGAGGGGCAGGAGCAGCCCCGTGGGCTCCCAGGGGAAGGCCAGGCAAGGCCCAAACGGCAGGCGGAGGTGTGACGGCGTTGTGTGATCCACAGCAAACACCGTAAGCAAGGGGAAAAGAAATAAATCCCGGTAACTTGTTGCAGTCATCAGCATAACAGCTGAACTGTGTGCATGGTACGGTTAAAATCTGTCACGGTTTAAAGCTGGGCTCGATATTAGACGGGCAACAGACGCTCTTTGTTAACCCGCTCCCTCCCCAAAGGAGGGGAAAGAGAAAAGGGAAAGAGATTTATGGGTTGGAAAAGTTAAACCAGCTTTAATCTAACTACAATAATAATGTATTATAATAACAGGAAAAATAATAATGAAATATATACAAATATAGAAATATGTACAAAACCACCCCGATGATGAATATGTCATGCGGATGCTGCGGGGCACGCCCCGGGAAGGTCCTGGACTGTACGCAGCAGCAGGTGGGAACTGGATTCAGGAATGCACGGGTCAGGATCGAAGGCAGAAGAATCGGACACAGCCCTCCTCGGACACTGGCCATAGAAGGAGAGCTTGACCCTCGTGATCCCTCAGCTTTATGCCGAGTGTGACGCGTGTGGGATGGAATACTGCATTGGGTCAGGTTTGGGTCCCCTGCCCGACCCGCTCCTCCCCACCGCAGGGTCGCAGGGGTGACCCCTTCTCTGCTCTCTCAGTTCCAGCGCACAGGAAAGTCAGCAGAAGCAAGCATCGACCTTGGTCTCCATAGGGATAACCATAAGCAAAAGCCTTTCTGCATACCATTGCTGCTGATGTTCCAGCACTGACTATAAACACGGAGCCTTATCACTGCTAGAAGCAGCCACTGTCTGGAAAAACACGCAGTTAATGTCGGAGAGTGCAGCTTCTCAGAAGGGACTTAACTAAAAAGTAAAGTTACTAAAAGAAAATTGGTCCTGTCCTGGCCCAAACCAGGACAAAATAATAGGAATGCATGAACGAAATAGAGCACTACTATCTGCACTCGATTTGTTTTCTTTATTTCCCCGAAAAATATTGCTGGTTGCATGCAGTTGCCCGATGCCCCAGGCCACGCCGCTGCGTACTCCTCCCGAGTTGCAGAACTGGGTACGGGTGGTCGCTGACAACGGCATTGTGCTGTAGGAACCGTTCCTGTGGTGTTGGTAACGGCGCTGAAGTGACTGTTCTGTTCCCAAGAATAATGTTGTGCTCTCTCCTCCTCAAGGCTGGCTGTAGGATGAACTGTCGTAGGAAACTATTTAAGGGAGAAAAAGCCATTTTGAAGCGGTCAGAGCAGCAACGGAATGAGGCGTCTGCCAGCCCCCCCCTTTCACCCCCATATCACGGTGCCCCGGCTCCAGTCATTCAGGCGATATTTTAAATGTCTTTTTGACCACATCTCTCTTTCCTCAGTGAATTTCTAGTAAGACGTAAATTTTTTTGAACTTTGTAGCATGAGCTGGGGGATGCTAAAGCCTACCAGCACCGGGAAGACAGACTTCTCCACCCAGCAGCCTGCGGCGGCGGTGCCAGCACCGGCCCCGTGCAGTCACCTCCAGAAGCGCCCAGGCTCTACGTCGATCCCAGTCAGGAATATTAAGTGCTCAGCACCGGGGCAAACGAGGCCCTGCAGAACGAAGCACGGGGAAGTGAATATGGCAGCATTCAAAATTAGTCCAGGGTTGAAAACGGCGCCGTAAGGAGAGGGCTGCAAGTGTGCCCGAGCTGCTCCGAGCTGCTCTGCTGGGGCCGTCCTCAGCGCTTTCAACCATCATGGGAATTTTTGCAAGGATAAGAGGAAAAAACCTTGTTGATTCATTCGACTCGCTTTCACTGCTCCTGAGAGCACGGGCAGGAGGTGCTGAGCAAGCCTGAAGGCGAAGAACCTCTTCCCAGATAGAGCCGCCCACCGTGACCCGCTGCGAAGAGGAAGGGTGCGTTAGCAGGTGCTCCCCCAGCAATGCTGATGAGCGGCGCTGGCAGCAGGGTCCCGATGGATGCGGGTTATGAACGAGCCAGAGGGAAGAGGAGCCTGGCAGCATGCACCAGAACAGAGCGGTGCCTTCTTGCCTGCTCCGTGGCGGTGCTGCCTGGAGCAAACCCATCCGTACGGTGCTTGCGCTGTGGGACTGAGGCATGGTGAACCTGCCCTGAGCGTGGGCAGCGTTGGAGGAGTTGGAGGGGGGGAAGGCACTCTCTCCTGCCGGTAAATGGTCTTTTCCAGGGGAGAGGAAGAAAGGAGGTGAAAGACGGGAAATCATCACTTTGGAAAATCTGGCGAGTCCTAATGGAGGAAAGTAGACGAAGCAGAAATCGGGCTACCCCGCGCACCGAAATTCCCGCGTCATAGCCCCTTGCTCTGCCTTTTTTTGCTGATTTTAGCACTGAGACCATTAAGTGACGGGTGGAGGCCCCGCATGGAGTCCTTGCTCTCCACAGACAGCCGCAGGGACACAGTGCAGCATGGGCTTTCACGCTGCCTCTGGCAGAGACGCGTTTTCTGTCATCTGGAGGTGCTTTCTGTAACGCTGAGGGAGAATCCCGATTCCCTGCTCGCCTTCCTAACTGGAAGGTGCCGCTGACGGGCCGGCGTTCACTTTCTCTACGTACCCAGCAGGTATCTCCACCCTACATGACCCCAGGGCACAGCGCGTTTATATTTCTACAGACTATACATTATTTTACAGTATAAATTAGATCTGATGCCCTTGGGACGACAAGGCACTGATCTGCTTATTCTACATACAGTCTCCCACGCTGAGAAATGAAACACGGAGGAAGAACCCGAAGTCCCAGGCATTCTTCCAGTACGGCAGAGACACGGCACGTGGGTTTGGTTTTGTTACGTGGAACAGGTGCCGTGTTTGAATATGGCGATTTCTCAAAGGTATTACACGCTAGTAACTAACCTCGGAGTTCTGCTGGAAGACAAGTTGTGCAGTATTTGTCAGTTCACACGGACACACGCTCTGAATGGCTGAGGAATCCAGGGACTAATAGGAAAATTATGCCATATAAAAATGCAATGTATTAACATTTTCCGGAAGAAAAGCCTTGAAGCATGTTTAGTAGCGGAGTACAGGAAAGAAACAAGTGGTACGCAAATTAAAGACGAATTTGCTGCGACTGAATATGGGAGAGTCATTTATTTTCTCACGGAAAAAGCAAACACGTTCAGCGATCCGCTGATGACCCTCCCGTTTTAAACTCAAGCCTTTTATCTCCAGGACAATTTTGAGGACGCTGGTGTGGGATGGTGCTGAGTTCTTGACAAACCACTTCATCAGCTACAAAGTCTCCCAAAACATTCATTTCAGCTTCCGCTTAAGGGCACGCGGGTGCCCTAAGGAGCAGAGTTCCGGGGTATTTCCATAGAGGAAGAAGCGGCAGCTCATTTCACATCGGGCAACACATAAACACAGATCTGGAGGACGGCGCTGTATGAGGGAACGGGGCAGGACAGGAGGTAATTCTAAGGCCAGGATCCTGAGCGCAGCAGAAGCCTGTAAAAGCAGAGCGTTCTCCTTACCACCGGACTTCCCCCTGTGCTTTTGCTCCGCACTGTTCGTTTTCTTGGGCCAAACTTTTGCACTATTTTATTCTGAGAGTCTCAGGGGTGCAGGTAATACTGGCTTGGCTTTGCGGGGGCAGTCTGCCGCCCTCTTAAGAGGTATTTTATTCCTAAGTGATTCTGGTATGTTTAACAGCCGGATCCATTCTTAACCTCTAGAAAAAACACGTCAGAGGAAGAAGTAGGTCGGTTTTCTCCTGGCTGCACCTTCGCCCTCGCGTACCGGTCACCTGCTCCGAGCGTCAAAGGGCCGTCCTGTTTCCGCAGTCCTTTTAATGCCCGATCCACCATGCAAATGAAANGTCTCCCAGCTGCACCTTCACCCTTGCATACCAGTCACCTGCTCCTAGCGTCAAAGGGCCGTCCTGTTTCCGCAGTCCTTTTAATGCCCGATCCACCATGCAAATGAAAACATTCTTGAATTTAAGAGGATTTGGATTGGGCCTTAATGCTTCATCTAAAACCAAGAGCAGCTTGTTATAACGGTAACGTCACCAAACGACAGCCTGGAAAAACTGTACTGAAACGCAAACTCTTCGAACGGAGATTATAGAACAACTAGGAAGTTGTTTGCAAAGGACACCTACTTTAATTGCACGCAGTCTTGCAATGTGGAAGAGCGATAGAGGCTGGAATAACCTTTGAACGCCAGATTGTATTTCCTGACGACACGAGGCAGAATGCCCTACACTCGCGCTTTGAAAAGATGAAGGGAAATAAATGTTGAATCTTAAGACAGACCCAAATTAATCTTTAATGATTTTGGAACATTCATGTAATCTACCAGTTACATGCTGCAAAAAATAATTTATGAGGATCATAACAAAGAAAATTAGCCAGAATAAGGTCAGTCTGCTATCACCATTGTCCAGCTAAACGTATAATCACATTTTCAGCAGCTGGATATTAAGATAATTCATCTATCCAGCACCAGCATCAAAGGCTCCAACCTCACTTAATCATGTAGCTTCACGTTTCAGATGAGCTCTGGGACTCGCCTGTCCAGCGAGTCAATCTGCAGGATCTCGTTCTGATGACAGGCGCAGGGCAGGATGAGCTTGCGGCTCCCCGTGCGGGCGGCGAGGCACGGCACTGGCCTCTGCGCGGTGGCTGGTAGCCAGCAACACCCAACCGCGTCCAGCAGAACGGCCCCACGGTGATTTTGACAGTCTAACCGCACCCCGCCAAGGACAACCATCAGCATCCGATACCTGTCAAACATTTCTTGCTGTTATCTGTGGAACACGACACGAACCATGGCGAAGAAACTCTCACCAGATGCATAAGCCAGGCCTCTCTGCGTGAAAACCGTCTTCGACATCCCTTGATCATGAGCAGATACTAACGCGTCGAGTCTTGGGGGAAATTATTTGTAATAACCCGAAGTATCGCTGATTATCAACCAATGTTTTCTCAAGCGTGGCTGGCCGCAGAGAGAGATCGCAGTCCTTCACGCAATTATGCACACGTCTTGATTTTACTACAGTGGACTTTATTGTGTGCCTAAAGGTTTCCACAGGTACAGATCCGCATCCAAGAACAGAAGTTATCCGGGCATTTCTGAGCTTCCCTGCATTCACCCGGGAGCCCAGGCGAAGGTGCGGCACCGCTGCGAAGAGGCACGCGGGGCTGCCAGGGCAGGGAAGGGAACATCGGGGCTGGCGGTGGCGGAGCTCGGCCGCACGCCAGCCGCCGCAGAGCCCCCGGTCCCTAAACCCGTGCAAACCCTGCCCGTCTGCCGGGCGGCGAGGCCCAGGACCCGCCTGGCAGAGCCGCCGTGCGACACGGAGGGGGAAGCGGCTCGCGCCACCCTCGTTCACCCCCGTTTCCACCAGCAAGGCTCCTTCTCCGTCGCCGTCGCGACTCCCGCACGCGGACCCCGGTGCTAGCCGGGGCCAGGAAGCCGCAACGCGGGGTCGCCACCGGGGCTCGGGCCCTGCCCAAGGGGGAAGACTGCGGCCTGGGCAGGCCTGGGGCCTCTGTGCCGGCCGCGGGGCCCGGC
>VZSC01013077.1:325544-367225 GCA_013398225.1 Steatornis caripensis
ATGTGCCGCGGCGGGGAGGGGGAGCCGCCGCCGTCCCCCCCTGCCCTCCTCCGGCGCGGCTTCCCGCCGCCCGGCGGGGCGAGCGGCGATGGGGATGCGGGCGGGGAACCTCTGCTGCTTCGCCCGGGCGAGGCGAGGGAAGGAGCCCCAGGTGCTGCCCCGGGGCTGCCCCCGTCCCCGGCGCGGCCCCGCGGTACCTGCGCGCATTGTTCGGGCGGGCGGAGGGCGGCGGGGGAGCGCCCCAGCCTTTCTTTATCGCAGCGGTCGGGCAGGTGGGGGGGCTGCGCCTTTCTTCCTGCGCTAACGGCGCCTCGGAGCCCTGGCGAGGGGCTCGGTGCGAGCGCATCCGCGCCAAGAGGGGTGCTGGCTCTGGCCTCGGATGTCTTTTGATTTCCGAGGGGATATTAAATTGCTAAACGAGCCCTTCTCACGCAGATCGTGAAGGGTGGCGGGCCTGTGGTGTTCAGCCCGCCGTATTGTGCCTGGTACAGCGCGCGCTGGCGAGCCTTTCGGCCAACTCCTCTGCTGTGCGGTTTTAAAAACGCGACGGGAACGGTGGCTCGTGTAAACGTCCGCTGTCTTTTGTTTTTGTTTTAGATGGTGGATGTTGATGTTTGTGCGGGTGGAGATAGTACCAGAAGAAAAATGGATGCCCTGATGGATAGTGCGGTTGAGATTGTCCCTTTGGAGCTCTATGATTCAGCCAGAGCAAAAATAGCTGCTAATCTACAATGGATCTGTGCTAAAGCCTACGGAATAGGTAAGATCGCTTTTATCAGGAGCTCATTCTTGGTTTTGTTCTTGCTTTTTCTGTCTCCTCTGCCATCCCAGAAGTAACTAAACTGGGCTTAAATCACCTTTGTTTTAATCATCAGTAATATGACAGTCTCTTGTAATATTGTATGTTTCGTGGTAGCTTCGTCAGGAATAATGGAACTATGTGAGATGCCCTGAATCAGCAAACCTAATGGTCAACGCTCACAGATTGTGCTTGTGAAGAGTGCATACCTCAAAGTGCTTAAGTCTTCGTTTTAGCTAAGTAGACTCTCCTCCACAGAAGTGTATGTGTCTGCTTGCAGGCTCCGTGTCCCTCCAGGCTGTGAAGGCTTTAGTGTGCTTCCTTGTGTAGTCATCTTGGCCAGCAGATGCTAGGGCCTCGGTGCCCTTTGTATGCTCAGTTAGGACTTTTTTTTTCTGCCAGATTGGGGTTTTGGTTTCAAAATGAACTAAAAAGCAATCAACTTGTGGTCAACAACGTTCTTTTATGTAAAAGAAATGTTGGATGAACGGGTACAGTTTGTCTGTGTTCTGTGACGTTAAACAGCAAGTTGTCGGTGATAGAGGAGGGGTTCTTTCCCTTATGGTGTCATAAACGTTTTCAGTCAAACATGGAAAAGTAAAGATTTTGTACAGTATTTTCCTGACATCTATCGAAATTTGCTTTTTTGTTTTGAACTAGATCTATCTGTCTGTTCTGAATTCTTGGTACTAGATACATCTTGAGTTTAAGTAGCTTCATTATGGAGAAATGTCGTGGAATGCTTGTGGGTTTCGTTTGTGCAGAACAAAAAAATATAATGAAAACATGTACAGAATCTTGTTTTGGAAAATGAGGGAGCCCTGTTAATCTAAGTCTGATTCACCAAACTCATAATATGCTTAATGGATTAGCACTAGCTTACTTTGTGACAAGGCTGAAGAAAAGAAGTCCATTCCTGCAGTTAAATGTTAATCCTTGTTGCAATATTTTTCTAAATTATTTTTCTTTTTTAATATTTCTAACTCTGTTAGTGTTCCCGTCATCTTAATGATGGTGGGGAAAACAGAAAATTAAGGTTTTATAATGTTTAATATTAGCGAAGGTATTTTATTACAAGCAACAAAAGACAAAAAAACCCCCATTGATCAGATGGCGTTTTAAAAATGTGGGAATTTTGGGAGGGTGTTAGTAAAACATTGATAACTTAAAAGAACTGAATAGGCGTTTCCTCATCTAAGTATTTTTCAGTTGCTGGAATTGTTTGTAATGTTTCCTGAAGACTTTTTAGTGATCAGAGATCAAATGGATATTCCAGACATGGAGACGCACTATTTATATTATGACTTTGTTTCAAAAGAAAGCTGGTCCTAAATTAGAATTGACTGGCATGGGTCCGATGCTGCAGAGAAAGCTTTATGGCCTCGTGTTTCTTGGTAGTGTCTTCTGGGGCTCCAGAACTCGGGGTTGTGTCTGTACGTCTTGGACCAGTTGACCAGTTAGAAGCGAGTCTTGTTTATGCGCTTGCCAACACGGATTTACGTTGATTAAGTATTTGGCTTTCTTTAGACTAAAAATTTCGGGAAAAGAAACCCACCTTTTGCAATGACAGTGATACGGTCTCTAGCGTAGGGAAGGCTGTTTGCCAGTTTTTCCACTTGTATTTAGGCTTGTTCGGATTATATTTTAACAGAAGCTAAATGCCATGAACAGTACGAAAAAATCTTTTTGCTGGGGCTTTTGGTGTTGCGCTGTTGGTTCGCTCCAGTCAGTAGCGGTTTGTGTGTGTGTGTATCTTTGCGGGACCACGGCCCGCGGAAATTTAGTTTGATTTTTGAAATGGTTCCTGCAAGACGTTGTCACGTAGTAACCATTACTTCTGGAACAGCATTGCAAAATGTCTAGAAATTTATAAGCCTCTTGAATTCATAGAGAGATGAGTTGAAAAATGTTTCCTACGTGATTATCATTTCGGTTAGTATTTGACCTTAACACATGACTTGTCATCTCTCAGGGTTACGTTTTTGTTTTAAAATAGTGGATGTTGTTTGGTGAGTCTTGGCGGCTACCAAGCAATTGTGAATTTGTTATATAAAATCTTGCTATGCAGATGAAAGGGTTTTTTTTAATTTCTTTTTTTATTTTAGACTTAGTTCTGGTCAATTTGGTGAAAAAAGTGCTTCTCTATTTATAACATTAAAACACTCTTATGTTCTGAAGTTTTAGTTTCCATAATTGCCTTCAAGTGGCTAAGTAGAGAGTGTTCTTCGGAAATGTTAGATTTGGAATTGATGTATATGAATTGACATAACTTTGTGCCTTAATCTTTCAAATGCTGGTGCGTAGCCTGGATTTCGTTTTCAGTTAAGGCTAAGCTTGTGCTTAAGTGTGGGAATGGTCAAGAACAGGACTTTGATTCTAGTGTAGACTGTCACTACAAGTCATTCGTCACTGCGGGTTTTACCTGAAACCACATTTTCTATTTACTGTTACAGGGTGTTTGAATTCTCCACATCTATGCAGGAAAATTCTTCATCCTTTCTTTTTTTTTCTCAAGGACAAATTACTGACAGCATGCATGACAAATAATTTGGAGTTAAAGTCCCGGGTTTGGCTTTGTTTCATTTGATGATGCGTTCCTCCTTTTTTCCCTTCTGGCCATGAAAAGCGAGAATTTTTATCTCGCTGCTAGTGCGACAGCCCCTATTCTTGTGTAGAATCGGGCTGAATATTTTGTTTCTGGAAGCCCGTAGCTCCTCCTGTCTGTCTGTGGTGGCTGCCTGGTGGCCACAGATGGACTCCAGAGGGAGGTCTCACAACTGTTTGTCCGAGTTCCAGAAGACAGAGGCGAACAATGTTGTGAAGGGAAGTGTTTCTCCATTCAGTGTCATCCGTCTCTCCAAATATATCAGGGATTACCGTCATGGATCACTCTAAAAGTTTGTGCACAAACGTCTGGAAACTCTTCTACACACTTGAGAGATTATGAAGTCTGTTTAGCTGAGACAGTAGTTTGAGAGGGAATGGAATTTGATTAGACCAGAATTACCTTTTTCATCAGCAAACTTCAATTAGAACCAAATGTGCACTTTAAGGTATTCCACTAGCAGCGTGAAAGTAACAATTCGTAATGTTTAAGTGGCCAAGGAGCAAGGGTGCCACAGAATTTGTGGAACTTTAGTTCACAGGAGGCGAGTGTGGGATGTTGAGAGGCTTGGGAGAGATCGCTTTTTCAGGGTCGGTGGAATGGACCAGATTGTGAGGCAGTAACAGGGCCGGGCGCTGCACGAAGCTGAGCAGACGGAAGCAGACCTGGTCCTTCAGCACCGCTGTCCCCTCGGGCTCCGAGCAGCAGCGGTCAGAATGAGCACAACTAGTCGGTTTCCATTTGGTGCATCTTGGGAAAATAGACAATGAAAAATTTTGATTTCTCCTCAGATTTAGTTAGTACAACGTTCACTTATGTGTACAAATTATGCTTTGCGTCACCATGGTTATAATGTTAAAATTTAGATGTGGAAGGAGTATATTGAAGTTTGTCAGTGTTGCCGCTTGCTGTGAGCAAGTGGGTTGTTTGCAACCCCTTCCATAACACTGTTNAACAATGAAAAATTTTGATTTCTCCACAGATTTAGTTAGTACAATGTTCACTTATGTGTACAAATTATGCTTTGCGTCACCATGGTTATAATGTTAAAATTTAGATGTGGAAGGAGTATATTGAAGTTTGTCAGTGTTGCCGCTTGCTGTGAGCAAGTGGGTTGTTTGCAACCCCTTCCATAACACTGTTGCTTCTTTAAAACGGTTCGCAAAATTGGTATTTTTCAAAATGCACTTGGTGGGGTTTAGTTATTTGTTAGGGCTAGGAGCTTTACATAGTTTCCAGGCGTAATATAACATTAGCCCGAGACCTTTGGCAAGATACAGGCAGGAAGGCTGAGCACTAATGTAATGCATCGTAGGGGAAATGAAAGTTGTGGCTTTTTTTGGTCTTTGAAGTACTTGATGCTTAGCTGTTAAATAAGGTTTTACAGGACCGCAATAGCTGCCCACAGCTACCGGTTGGTGGGGCAGCGTGAGCATGTTTCCTGGGCTAAATTGCCTAAATCCCTGGTTTACCTGCTTCTGTTCTTTGTCAGCTTTCTTCTCAGGTCCACGGTAAAAGTATTTTTAAGCAAGCTGTTGTGTTTTGCAAATATTCAGTAGTTAAACGTTTGTTTCTTTAATAATGCCTGTTTCATAAACACTGAATATTACTTGTGTGAAGTTTACAGGACTGAAGAATTCCGTAACTGTTGTTTTGTCTCTTCTGCTTCATCCAGGTTTGTGGCTTTATGCTTGATCAAAAGAGAAGATAATGAGAGTGCAGTCCCTCACTGGCAGTATACAAAGTCTTTCGTTTTTTCTGCCCGTTGTATGTAAATTGTCACGTGTAGGATCGCAGATCCCTTGCAGAGTTTATAATACAGTTCTGTAATGAGAACCAACAAAGAATGTTTTTATTATAATGCAGGTGGTTTTAGTTGCTGAGCAAGTGTAGCTTCTCCTCATGATCTGCAGCTTAGAGGGCATCCATACAGTACTGAATAATTCTGTGAACTGATACTAATGAAAACAGAATTTGAATAAGCTTCGTTCTGTTTACCATTGTGCTTTGGCTCTCTTTCCACGTGAAACCAGTTCTTTGTGCTTCTGGAGGTGAAATAAGATCTGAGGTGTATCCACTTCTCCAGTTCAGGGGAGAAGTCAGATTTGTTCAGATTGCTGTACGTTTCTCGATCAAATCATAAGCAGGTAGGTGTCTTTGGACAGGTTATTATAAGTGCAATGGAAAGAAATGGCCCCTACCCTAAAGCGAGGAGAGGAGACTCTGGCAATAATTGTCTCTCCGACGGTTGTTACAAGTGAAGTTATTTTTGTAATCCTGTAAACTATGGTGTACAGAATCATTTGTACTTGGAACAGACAGGTTTTTGAGGGATAGAATTTACTCATAATGATGGAACAGACCAAAATAGTTGTTTCATTAGAAATTATGGTGGTTTATTTTTGAGTCCTTCAACTCTTGTAGAAAAAGCTGGTAGAAGGAGCTCTCCAGTACGCTCAGCGGGGCAAGAATGCTTCAGAGTTTCTGACGGTGAAACTTGGAAAAAAAATGTTATTACTTTGTTTGTGTAAGTGTGGGGAAAAAGCGAAAATGAGCATTTTTGCGTTATTAATAATGTGACTGCATGCACCTAAGTACCACGGTATAAAATTTACATGAAATCCACGTGTGAAAGAGATCCAGTCAACTCTTGAGTGTAGCATGGTAAATTCTTCAACAATTCTTCATAGAAAACTTAAGACAAACTGAATTAATGCTGTATACCTTCACAGATCTGATTATCAGATTATGTGCCATTGTTTTTAAGTTACTATAAAAACACCGCTAGTTTTTAAGCTCTTTGTCTTTTGAACACCTCAGTTTGTCTAGTGCTGGCAACTGTAAAGCTTGCGTTGAAGTTGATGCTAATGTTTTCCTGGGGTAACAGGAAAGCACATTAGGAAAAACAGAAGGTGTTTGCAAGCTTTTCAGGAACAGGCAGTAGTAACGTAAAAGCGCCTTCCTTTTGGCATTAAGGTGGTATTGGAGACCTTTTTATAAGCAAAAAAAGGGCACATGTTAATCCTTTTTGGCTTGCTTTGGTAGGATTTGTTAAATTTGTTAACTAACAAAAGTTAATTACTCCGAAGTTAATTCTTCACGTTGATTTTTCAAAATTCCAAAAGCATAAATGTGTAAAAAATACAAGTTTTAGTGAACTGAATTTTTTTAACATCTAACTTCGGTTATAGGTCATGAAAGTAAGGTGTTGGAAAAGATGCTTATGAAAACTGGGACTGGGAAAGACTGGGACATTTTCTTGAAAAGGAACATTGACACATTCTGTAGTGAGGCAGGCAAAGAGCGTGTGACACATTTGGAGTTTGCNACATCTAACTTCAGTTATAGGTCATGAAAGTAAGGTGTTGGAAAAGATGCTTATGAAAACTGGGACTGGGAAAGACTGGGACATTTTCTTGAAAAGGAACATTGACACATTCTGTAGTGAGGCAGGCAAAGAGCATGTGACACGTTTGGAGTTTGCCTGGTCCATAAAAACCGGGGAGAAAAGCTATCCATGATACCCATGGCCACTTGTGTATCCATAGCACGTTGTTTAAATTAGCGTTAGGTTAACTCTGATGGCATGTGATGTTCTAAAACTGACAATGTATTCCTGAGGTTTCTGGCAATGTGGCAATTTTGACGTTCTGGAGGGGGTTTTGGAGAACCAGCAGACCTGGCTGCTGCCAGTGGTGTATGTGGCATTGTACTGCAGATAGGTTTCTCACCTTGCAGTTGCAGATGCGGATTTCAGATATTGAAGATACCTCACAATTAGAGCACTTTTGTGGCTGTGGCTGTCTAGGAAGGCTGTGTTACCCTGTTTGAGATAATTGCATTGTGAACAGAACATCTACAACTATGATATTTGGAACTTTCTCAACAGAGTTACGTACTTCTATAGTATCCTTTTTGCATTACAGTTTTTCCTGCCGTTTATTTCTCACTTAGTTGTGCCTGGCATGTGCGTAGCACGGTTATGTCCAGTATGAAATACATTTGAATTAAATAGTAAAGTTAATATTACTGCTCTTGAGCTTTGATGTGGTTTTTATATCGTAAAATTTCTGTGGGCCTTTAGTCAGGACATCGAGTGAATTACAAGACTGTTCCTTCCTGTCACAGATAGGCGAGTTTAGCTGGCAGAGGTGTTACTGGGCAAGTGTTTGCGGTGAAATAAGTTGCAATTATGGGAGGGGAGGATTAATGGTAATGAATAGCTTCTTATGATAGTGTTCAAATTATTAATCCCGGTACTAGAAGTTATTTCCTGCCCCTCCTATGCTGTGTCTTTAATCCCGGTCAATCCAAATCCGTTCAGTCCTTAAGCAAGTGTACAGAGATCAGAAACATGAAGTTAAGGGTTCTTTAATGTGGAAGAAAAAGATTTCAGATCTCTTGACTGGACGTTCAGACTAAATAAACAGTAGCCGAGATACAAGGTGTACTTATTATTTTTTTTAATATATCGATTTCTGTGACATGGAATCTCCTCAGTAAGTACTGGATCCTTTTATTGCTAGAAAAAGTTTTTTAAAATCATTAAAATGTTGCTAGTTTAAACAAAAATTAATGGGAGAGGTCTTACTGCCCCTGTCACGCAGGAAGCTGAGCATCACGTTCCAATAGTCACTTCTGCTTTAATAATTTGTGCAAAGACCTCAGTGCAATAGCTTGTATCCCTTGTTCAGTGTGTTAGTGTTGAAGAGAATGCTTTTTGCTTTCTGTAGTCACAGTCTATGAAATAATTGCAGTTGCCTTGTGGAAAGGGGACCTGAAGACAATCCGCAGCGAGCTGCTTGTTCACCGACGCGGTGGCCTGCCTAGGCAGCAGATGCGCGGGAGGCAGCTCAGGGTTTCTTTGTCCGGCCGTTGCTCACAGCGCAGTTTCAGACAGTCACCTCGGTTACCCTGCTCTGCGGTGGTCTGTGGTGCTGCTGGAGGGCAGATGTTCTTACTGAAACCCTCGTCTAAGTACTTCAGATTTCAGACATTTTGAATTTGCATTTTTGTTTGTTTGTTTGTTTTAAAAAAGCCTTTAGAACTTGGAGTGGTGCTAATGCTCTCACCGGAAATGTACTTCTTCACGCATCTTTCATGAGTGAGTGTTCTTTCCTTTCACAAATAATTTTAGTAAAAAGCAATGTATCTTTGATTGTTAAGGGTGTAGCTGCTTGTAATGAAGCTGAAGCATTGACTTATGTGAGCCGCTTTACGTTTCGATTTTTGAATCTTTCCCCAGTCTTGAAAATGGAAGCACTGGTTCTCTTTCTGTAAATGGCGATGGCCATTAAATGGAATTAGCTTTCAACAGCCTTTGATTTTAGGTCAGGTTGGCTAATGTGAAGAAGATTAAAAATATTTGAATTTTGTTACCCGTTTCGCTAAAAATGGGCGCCCGCATTAACAAATGCTACTTATGTAGAGTCAGTGGGGTTTTATTGTGTCTCTTCCAGCCGTCTTCCGTATACAGTCTGCATATCACAGCATTCAATGTCACATAAAGGAAAAGTAGTGTTCTTAATTTTTAAAAACTTCAAAAAGCTTTCTGTTTTGAAAAACAGGGGCAGTACTGTATGACTGAGTAGCTGTTCGAGCTGTTACGGCAACACTGGTTTACTACTTATTTTTGTTTATCAAGATGTACTTCTGACTCATGTAACTGGTAACGTTGTGCCTCAGCTTCTCTTAATGAAGTGCTCTGCAGTCTACAAATACTTTGTGGTTTATTTTGCAGTTCAAAGATATGCTATGGGTAGGAGTATTTTTGAATGGGGAAATTTAATTATTCTGGAAATGAGCTGAATGAGAAGTAAATATGTTGTCAAATTAATAATTCTTTTAACTGTAGATGTACATATTTTAAATGAACTGTTGAAGTGACTTCGGGGGAAGATCTTCAGAGTGTCTGGATAGCAAAAGATAGAATTTTATGTTTGAAAATTATGAAATGCCGAGTTTCTATTAAGACAACACACTCGAGGCTATAAAGTATTTTCCCTGGAGTTGAAGACTCATTATTGACGCTAGGCTATTATAAAGATCAATAGCTTCTAGTCCGATTGCTGAGTATGAGAAGAAGTATTTATTTTGGGATATATATCTATTTTTAACTTGGTTTGTGTCTTTTCAGTAATAATCAAGAAACTATTGCTTACAACAGCATTTCCTTCCACTTTCTTTCAACTGCTGTAACCAGTTGACGTTTGCCTTGTGCTGTGGCGTTACAACGTTTGACACTGGCAGTACTTCAGCTAGCGATGTATGGGTTTGAAATGTCTCGGATGTGTTCAAGGTGATCAGCGTATTAGTTGTTGTTAGGGCCTGCCTCTCCTGCCAGCTGTGAAGCTGTGCTGATTTGTAGCAAAAGTAGAAGTCTTTGAAGGTTGGGAACTGGTGGGGAAGGAGTGGCGCGCGAGGACGAAGTCTTCTATGTCGGTAATTTTAACTTGCATGTAAATTACTACGCTCGGCATCCGTGTTCGGTTGATAAAATCGTAAGACAACTTGTGGAAATTGTGCCATTCCAAAACAAGTTAACTTTAGGCTTGGCTTAAAATTCATGTTGCATCCAAATCCAAGTGGAATGGTTTTGCTTCTCAGGCTTTGATTTTTATAGGAAGGTTGAAAAGCTGCAATTGTTTGCTTCAGTACTGTTGTCTTCCAAAACATAGACGATCCGCTTACTGGAGACTCAACTGTTTCGCAAACCGTTTGTGCAGTGCTCAAGGTTTTAGTCGGGTATTTTGGTGTTTCTGTGAACATTGGCAGCTTCGAACCAAGAAATAGGTGGCTTAGTTTTCTTTTTCGAGACTATTTGGCCAGCCTGACCCCTCCTAGTGACGGAGCATTGCAGTTGCTTAATTGCTGTGCACAGATGTTTTGGGATGTTGCTTGAAGTAGCTATAAATTTTGCTTTGAAGATACAGATACTTTGCTCATGTGATACACAGAGCGTTTTCGCCTGTGATCTAAGTAAATGACTTGTAATTCCAAATAAAATAAAATACTACTAGTATGCGCTAATCAGTAGAGGTGATAGTGCATCATTCCGATTTAGCTGGATCTTATTCAAGGAAATGGCTAGAGATGCATAGAGCACAGTGGGACTTTTGTCCGTGTTGAAGTGCTGTCTTGAAAGGGACTCTAGTATCTTGAGAAAGCTAACTGGTTATGTATGGGATTTTTACTGAAGTATGGCTACGGCGGGAGGCAATTATATATGCTTTAATTAAAATATAAGCACAAAGGTTGAAAGCCGTTTGCAGTATGAAACTGCAGGCTTAATTACCTTCCGTATTTTTTTCCTTGATTTTTTTTTTTTGTTCTTTCATATGCTGTCTTTGAATTAAAGTAAAAATGTTTGATTTTGTTTCTGGTGTCACTTCTTGAAACTTTTCTTTGTTGTTTCAGATAATGTCCCAGAGGAGCTGAAGGACCCGTTTTACATAGATCAGTATGAGCAAGAACATATTAAACCACCCGTCATCAAGCTGCTGCTGTCCAGCGAGCTGTACTGCCGTGTCTGTAGCCTGATTCTGAAGGGGGATCAGGTGGCTGCGCTGCAGGGACACCAGTCAGTGATCCAGGCTCTGTCTCGAAAAGGAATTTACGTCATGGAGAGCGATGATACACCTGTGTCTGAATCTGATCTGGGCTGTGCACCAATCAAAATGGTTAGCTTAATTAAATCCGCCTATTCATCTTCTTTTTGTTTAACACTTTTTAAAATTGTTAATGGAAAGAAGAGTTCTTAATTTCTAGGTCACTAACCTTAGGAATTTTTCATTTTAAATACAGTTAAATTTGTGAATTTTTTTTTTGTTAAAGGATTTTATTTCTCAGTACTCATTGCTTTGTTCTTTCAGAGTTCTCATATGGCAATGATTGATGCTCTTATGATGGCCTATACTGTAGAAATGATCAGCATTGAGAAGGTGGTTGCTAGTGTCAAGCGTTTCTCTACATTCAGCGCCTCGAAAGAACTGCCCTATGATCTGGAGGATGCAATGGTTTTCTGGATTAACAAGGTGAAACTTACTTGGAGAAAAGCGTGCCTGTTTCTTGTTGTCACTTTTCAGGTTTTTAAAAAGGTTCTTCCTTTTTGAACACTATTGAGCACCTTCCATCTTTCTTTCTTACCTGTGCATTTCTATCATCTTTTCCACTTCACATGAACTGCTTTAATTACTGTGGTGTTACTTGGTTCGTGAAGTCCAATGGTAGCTGGGTATAATATCCTCCTGATACAGATTATTATTAATGGTATTTGATTCCCTTATTACTCCAATATATTCTAATTTCATCTTGTTTGGCTTCCCAAGGTTTCCACATGCATTGGGAAAGAGAATCAGACTAGCAGGGAAATGCAATTTCTTTCTTTTAGGAATGCTGTATTAAAGGTGGTAAATTTCTCAAGGCAAATTTTAAAATAAAGAAGATAATTAAGAGCTAAATTGGGAAAACTGTAGAAATTGGGTTCTTTATTTTCAGACAAGCTGCTGTGAGGGGGTTTTTTTCTTTGTTTAGGTGAAGCATTTGTTCATGTTAAATAAAAGGATAGACTTAATTCTGACTAGCTTGAATACATTTAACAGAAATACTGAAGCTTTTCAAAGGGCAGAGGTTAAGTTACAGTGACAACAGTCACATTCCAAAGAGAATGCCTCCTTTGCAAACCCAGGATTCCCTTGTTGTGATTATAGCTACTGCTAATAAGAGAGCTGGCCTTGAAAACTGTCGTAACTCATTATTCTGTGAACCTTTTATGTTTGTAGAATGATTGACCATTAAGTAAGGGGAGGAAGAAGAAAACTTGACTTGTGGAAACATATATGCAGATGTATTTTAGTATCTTTTCTATGCTCTGCCCTTTTAGGTGAACCTTAAAATGAGAGAGATAACGGAGAAAGAGATTAAATTAAAACAGCAACTAATGGAAAGTCCAGGGCACCAAAAGGTAAACCAAATTTGTCTTCATTTGTGATTTTGTGTATTGCTGATTAATGGATCTAAATACAAACATCTGAGTATTTTGTTTGTCAGGGAAATGTGAGGCATCCAGTCCTCGAAACTCCTGAGATCTTGTGCATGCAATTAGTTTTGTGTCTATCATCGGTGCCCTTGCTTACCTTTCAAGCCCACTGGTATCTTCTGACTTTCCATTAAGTTTCAGTTGGACTAAAATAACGTGTTTCAACTTAAAATAACTTGTATCAACTTTACATGGGTAAATATGACTCAGCTTTCACAGCACAAAATATATAGTATATATTTTGAAAGCTCTTGGGGCATATTCATTTTGCATGAGTTGATTGTCTAATGTATATTCAGAGGCTTACTCAAGTTCTATCTGGCAAGCATATTCCCGGCATTCAAATGTTCTCTGTGTGTGTTTGTAGTTTTTTCCACCTTTTTCCCTTGAAATTATATCACAATGCACTAAAATTGCAAAATATAGTACACTTTCATTTCTGGAGAAGGTAGAACCGATCTTTCTCAAACATGATGTATATCAGCTCTCTGAGCTCCCAGTTTATGATCTGATGAAGCCGTAAGAAAAACTGCTGAGTTCTTTCCTCAAATTGGCATTGCCGTGTAAAGGGGATGGAAGTGTGACAAATGAACAAGGCACAATTGTTTAACTTTCGTGTTAGTGGAAAAGGGGTTTTGTGTGCTTTTTATGTAAAAGAATATCCTTCAGCGCTAAGGGCTAAAGAGCTGTTAAAGTTACAAGTTGATGCATGGTCTGAAGGATCCCTTTAATATTTGACACTCTATTAGCTTTTGAGTCTCATTTTAATATTTTAAAATCTAAATCTCTAGGCTACAACCCCTCTAAAATATGGAAGTGTTTATTGCTGAAGTGCATTTAAGTATTACTGCTTTTAACTTGCATTGCTGATGTTCCTTTCCTATTCCTACGTTCCTTTCCTTGCTTCCTGAGCAGTCTCCTTCCAAATGGTATTGGAAATTAGTACCTGTAAGTGAACTACTTTTACACCAGTTGTCATCCACAAAATCATGGCTTTTTAAATTTCTTCAGAGTGTTTGCTTCCATTCCAATGCTTCTTAGATGGTCTTTGAAAAAAAAAAACTAAAACAAAACAAAAAATGTGTAAGCTTTTGGGTCATCAGGCTTAGTTTTCATGACGTGATTTTTGCATACTGTACAGCATATAGCATAATCACTTTACAGCATTTCAAAATTGTTTCCACAGTGCAGGAGTGAGGGATATGGAGTAGCGGCAAAAAAACTAGAAAATAAACAACAGGTGAAATGGTTGCATTTACTACTTTTGTTGTAAGTAGGCAATCGATCGCAGCACTAAGGTGATACAAAAGCTGGTCGGTTTAAATGGTTGCTTAATCGTTGAATCCATAGTTAAGATACCCAGATGTTTGCAGATGTTCATTAAATAATACATGCGCTGCTCTTGCACCTGCTCTTGCACAGGTTTGTAAATCTGTCAAGACCAGCCCACCGTTACTCACTGAGATGGGGTTAGAAGATTTGACAAACCAGGTTGGACCTGTGGCAGTTGCTGGAATTGTATGGTAAATTAATGAGGCTGAAGCTGGCGTAATGGGAGGAAAGACAGAATTAACATTTTACGTATCAGAACAAAATACTTTTTTTCTTTGAAGTGTGAAAATGGAATATCAATTCTTCTACATGTAAAAAAAATACTGTACTTCTAGTATACAAGGTTGCTTGCTTTTGGCTGAGTTTCCTTTGTTCCTTTGCTTTCCTTAGCCTTGATACCCTTTCTCCTGCATTTGCCAGATTTGGTGTTTTTCGTTTTCTCTCTGGGAAGGTGTCTCGGTTGCAAATTCCAAAGAGCAGTGCACTTGGAAAAGGCAGGCGTGCTCGGGCAGTCACCTGTCCCCACAATCTCTCTGCCTTTCCCCAGGCAGCTCAGTCCCACCCCTCCGCCTCATAATCCTTTATTTCTTCAAATCAAATGTATGGACTGCAGCAAAAAATTTAAATACCCAAAGTAAAGGAAATTTGAGTGGGGACCTGTAGGCTCATAAAATCTGTGACAGAACCTTGTCTTCCAGCCTCATTTAATGACCCGTGCCGGTATGTACGGAAGCGTTGACCTCGTGCTTATCATTTACATTCTAGTGTGCTTAAGGATCACACCTGTATGCGAGGCTTCCATTTGATAGCCTTTTGAGGAATTTGAGTAGGTTTATCTTTTGTTTAGAGAGACAACTGGGTGAGAGTAGAAGAAACTACAGGAATGGAATTGCCTTGCAGGATACCATTGAGCAAGGTGGTGCTAAAGGAAGGAGCAAATAGAGGTTATCTCACTGCTATTCTGCTACCACTTAGATTATGCTGGTTTAGTGACAGATTTTGCAGTCTCCGTAGTAGTTGTCACATGGTGTCACTTCTGTATTTCTTTTTTTCTTTTAAAAATACAGAGTTATCTCTGCCTCAGTAGCACCCGTTTCTGCACTTCAATGCATACAAATGTCATTGATTGTATGTGTGTGGGGGGTGCGAACCACAAAGTTCTGCTTAGAATATAAGAAAGAATTCAGAATTTTCAGAATAAAAGACTTAAATAGTTAAGAGAATAATAGCAAACAATAAGACATTAAATCAAGTGGTAAAAGAATCTCCTTGATGAGAAACTTGTGTTTTTTCATCAAAGCTAAAATAAGCGAGGAATTCTTACAGATTTTAGTTCTCGGTATTGACCGTAGTTGGTTTAAATTCCATTTAAGCCTATTGGAAAGGAAATATTTGTATCTACTTTAAATACAAGAGGAATTAAAGTTGAAAAAGAAATTTCTGAAGTTTGTCTTCAATACGTGTAGTTCAACTAAGTGGTTAAATGATGAACCTTTTAAGCTAACCAGTTCACCTTAGTGTGCATACTTATTTTAACAGACTTAACGACCACATTTCCAGTGCATAATGGATGTTGCTAATGCATTTGATTTGTTTCTTGTTTGAATAATCACCGTTGTATATCTCATTATTTCTTTTTGTGTAAGCCTGATCTGATGCATGCCATATTGCACTGCATGCTGGAACCAGTGGAATATGCTCGTGTGGTACAGTATGATTCACATTCCATTACATATTTGTGGAGCGCTCCAGGCTGGGGAAAAAAATAATTTGCACCTGGTAAAAGGAGAGGGAAGAATAGCATTAGCATATAGAGATAGCTTTGAGAGGTACTTTCCTCTGCCAGGGAAACTTAACATAGCGTGTTTATATTTGTGCAAAATAAATAAATGAAACGGGTTCTTATTACTCTGATTATAAGCAATCTTCGTTCCTTTGAACAGATTTTTTTCTCAGCCTGTGCCATCCTAAATTGACGCGTATGTGTGTGTTTGTGTAGAGAGCTTTCGCAGGTTGTTTTGGAAAGTGTACGATACCATTGGTAAAATCCAGCTTTCCTCTGATGCTTAAATACATTCTCTGTATATCGGCATGTTAGGCCAGCACATCAGTCAAGGTAGTTAGATGCTAAGTGATTTTTAATGCGCTTTATAAAGTGTAAAAGGAATCTTTCTCCAACACTGGAAGGAAGGTATTTCTGCTAGGCTCTGCCGTGTAGGGTTCTTTTGCTTGCCCGATCACTTTGCTGCTTAAACTTCGATAGAGCCCTCTAGTCTAGCTAGCGTGTGGATGCTTAGTGAATGTCAACACTAAAACTCTTCTTGCAAAAATGGCAAGAAGCAATGCCAAGATTTGTTCTTTAGTTGACTGGCTTTAGCTGCTCTTCAGCAGTGCTCCAAGCACGTGAGGGCTAGGGCTGTTTTGCAGAAGAGTGTGATACTGATCTATACTGAAATCAAGGAGAGATTTGCCAGTGATTTAAAAGGCCTACTTGCTCCTCTTGCTGACCGCTTTTGGAAAAGGCCGGGGTTTTTTCTCTTTTGCACGACATTAGTATTGCGTACTGGCTTGCCAGACGTACGATGTTCTGAATCTCTCTGAGAGAACTTTGCCGTCTGTGGACGTGATGGCAAGCCTGTGGATGTAGGTAATGTATGAGAAATCACTAGCTCACCTGAATTTTTTTCCTGTGTTTTGCTTTTGTTTTTCCCGAGCTTTAAGCCGTTTCATGTAGTTACCTATGTCTCTTTCTTTGGATCTGCTGCATTCATGCATCTGTGTTGAAGGATTTTGACTTAAATTGCTTGTAGTAAGGTAAAATATGCCAATGAAGCTAGGAATTCAGCAGCACGGATTGCTTCCAGATAGGAGGAGAATGATAAAAAGGGAAGCACCGTATTCTTCAGCATTGGCTTCCATTGAGAGAAAATTATAACCTTGTAAATTGTTTTTGACTTGGAGCAGAATGCTGTAAAGGATCCACCGTAAAGAGATTTCAGTGCTTAACAAAAATTCCTTTTTTTTTTTCTTATTTTTCTCTTTTTGTTAGCATCATGTGAACGCTTGTTTTCTTTTGTTAGGTGCGTTACCGAAGAGACCATCTTTCAAGCAGGCAATTACCTTACTTTCCTTTGCTTGAAGATTTGATGAAGGATGGTAGCGATGGTGCTGCTCTTCTAGCTGTGATACACTATTATTGTCCAGAGCAAATGAAACTAGATGGTATGTAATAAAGGTTTCTAAAAAAATAAAATAAATTATTCAATCTTTGAAAGTTGAGCTAGAAATACATTGTGAAATAAAAGTGCAACACATCTAATAGGTAGGGGACTACAGCAAGTTAGAGTCAGGTCACATACGGAGTCTGCATCAGTATATTTAAAAAGTAACCTCTCTTTGATTTTTGTTTTTATACTTACTGTATTTAGAAGGCTCTGCTCTGTATATTGTGAGCTACAAAAGAACCCTTTCTTTTATAGATCTAGATGATACGGCTCTCCTTGTTCAAATAACTGAGCTTGGATTCAATAGACCATAAAAAAGGAATACATGTCCACTACTGTTAGCTGATAATTCTCATGTGTGCATAATTTGAGATCTTAAAATCTAGATTTTAAAATAGTTTTTCCCAGTCTTCAGCAATTGTTACTCTTCAGTGTTGTAAACATGAGTTCTCTTTCCCAGAAAATGGTTTTCTTAATTCAATGTCCTTGTTGCGTTTGACTTCTGTAAATCAACATTTTGTATTCGTTTTAAAATTCTCAGATATGTTGTGCCTTGCAGAGCTCCTGAATGGTTTCAGAAGGAACCAGCACTGTGAATCCTAGGAGTAACCTTTTATTATTTGCAAATCAAGATGTCTGGTTTTAATTGCCTTTGTATTTTGTCATTATGTGTGCTCTTTGTAGCCTGCTTACCTTTTCTGTCGCTGTGGTAGACGGAATCCTATATGGATTCTAAAATGAGTGCAGAATCGATACTGTTTTATCTGTGTTTTCCTTCCTCCTTTTCGTATCCCTCTGGTATTTAACAGGTAGACAAATGTCACTGGTAGCCAATAAATATTAAATGATGGTGTATAAGCACTATGTGAAGTTCCTGTACGTAGCGTTTCTGTTAGTTGTGGACAGAGGTTAATACATTGGAATAGTGTCGTAACTTCCTCATCTTTCTTACCTTTCCAGACATTTGTTTGAAGGAGGTAACATCAATTGCAGACAGCCTCTATAATATTCAACTTTTGAGAGAATTCTCAAATGAATATCTAAACAAATGCTTTTACCTCACATTGGAGGACATGCTATATGCTCCTTTGGTTTTAAAGGTAAGAAACATAACAAAAGGTAACTTTTAAAATAAAATGGGGGTAAATCACGAGTGTTTTGTTATTGTGAGATCTGTTTTTTTTCTTTTTTCCTGTTTTAGCCTAACATCATGGTATTCATTGCCGAACTCTTCTGGTGGTTTGAGAATGTCAAACCAGACTTTGTACAACCGAGAGATATTCAGGAAATAAAAGACGGTAAGTTTTTAACTCTCGATAAATATTAGCATGTTATTTTAAGCATACTTACATTACAGTGAAGCTTTTGCACAGTGGTGTTTCCTTTGGAGTTTTGTTTCTACCCAAACTTTCTGCTTGCTGGGGATCTTTGAAAGCAGTAAAAATGGAAAGAAAGTTAATCCTAGATCCAATTGAGCTTTAATTTTTTGGTTGACACAGGCAGGTAATTTTTTCCCTAAACCCACTAATTATTTACTTGTAACTTTCTTTCCATTAAGGTCACCATAAGATACATATTTTAAATAAAAACTAGTGCTCAAAGTTTCATTTTAGTGTTGTGTTGTAAAGTTTTCATTCTAATGTACCACGATCTGAAAACTTCCTGTTCTGTTTTATTATTTTAATGGCCAAGACAAGTTGTGTTAACGTTATAAATATATGCACAGTTAAAACAGTGTTGCAGCAGAAGAGCAGTCGTCCACCTGTTCCCATTTCCAATGCAACTAAGCGAAGTTTCATGGCTAGCCCTGCTACTGCAAGTTCAGCAGACTTGCAGCCCGCGGCTCAGACAGGCCCTGAAGCTTGCAATAGATACTACCTGCACCCTGAGGAGCCTGACTATCTGTAAGTCTGTTTTGACGTTATTTAGAATAATCTTCAATTTATGCTTCCATCTGGATAACCTGGGAATTTCTGCTGCTAAATGTTCCTATGTTGCTACAGAGTGAATTTGAGTTGTGCGGAGTCATTCTCTAAAATATTCTCAAGTTCCAAGAAATACGTTGCACTGTTAGATCTTTGGCAAATGCCAATAAGCCCCACCAGTAAAAGTTACCATTGCATGATAGAGGAAGTTTAGTCTAACTTCTGTTTTGAAAAGAACGTGAAACATGATAACTGTTCAAGCAGCTCGTCTTTACGAGCTATATTCTACAAATGGTGATACGAAACCAAACTTAAATAGGATATAATGTATGAGAAAGTTCGTAACAAGGTTTCTCAGCTGACCTAAGTTTGATGGCAACCAGTAAGTTATTTTAGGCTTTACTTTGTCTCTAATGTACTCTTTACGTAAGCTACACTTGAAATCTGCTGTATTTAGAAACTTAAACACTTTGATTTCAAGTAGTAGGTTTACTTGTGTATTGTTACATGCAAAAACCTTTTCTTCCCTATAAGTAACTTCTTTAACATTAAAATTAATGATATATTACTGTGTTTTAAAGAGGATGAGGGTAACTATTACCAGCGTAACTTTGCAACTATATAATTTCTCTCATTATAGAAAAAAATTCTTGTAGTAATGGGTTTTTGCTTTTCTGAATTAGTGGCAAAGGAGGAAGCCCTGCATTTAGCCCTTCCCATCCACTGCTGCCTTTGAGACAAAAGCAACAAAAGTCTTTGCAGGAAGAAGACAGCCCTGGTAAGTCTTGCCTGGCCATCAATGTCCATACAGTAATGAATAAAAATGTAAGTTCATATATGTGAGTGATCTAAAATTGAATTAAACTCCAGTCAGACAAGTGGTAAGCATGTTTAGTTTGAGTAAATAATCTTTGTTTGCATTAAAAGATGTTAAAGATATTTTAAGAAAGTTACTGGATTTTATTTTTTTTCTCTCACAAATGAGCTTATTTCTCAGAATCTCAAGTGCAAGAAATTAAGATTGATAATGTCAGTTCTGTGAAAGAAAAGGAGAAAGCTACTTGCCAAATGTTCATAAGACTAGCAAAAGTCTTGGGAAGTAAAATTGTCGTTCAGAATGACAAACTCACTCTGGTCCTTGACATATTTTGCCTAAACATTTTTTTTAAGTACTGAAAACCTAGGTTTTATACTCACACAGAGATGCTCAGAATTCATTTTCTTTTATCAGCTCAGATACCAACCAAACATTCCAACTGCTTAGGCTCCAATGACATGCAATGAGGACTTTTTCCTTTTTTTTTTTTTTATGGTTAGAGGGGCAGATGGGGAAAGCAAATTGAACAGTTTCACATTTGGAAATCCAAAAGTCAGATATGTATATGTGATCACTCTTCGCTGTGGGTTTTTCAGGCTTTGACTGTCTGTGGTTAATATTTCAGCAAGTTTGTTTTCTGCTGCCATCTCTTGGTGGAAGAGTTTATGATGTTTGCTGTTAAATAAAGTAAAAGTGCTAGTTTAAAGACCATTTTGACACCATTAACAGTCTAAAAATATTTCAGGTCATCGTCATCGTTCTAATTCTCTGACTCGTGTTGACGGGCAGCCACGAGGTTCACTTCTTGCATGGCCGGAGAGGAAACCCAGGTAACAGATGCATTTAAGTGTTGCAGTGCTGTTTAGTGAGAGGATCCGTGACAATTTCATTGTAGTAGTGTGGTATCACTTCCTTAGAACTGAACTGAGTCGCTTCACTTTGTTTTCTTTTAGTGTGCATTTTCAGAGATGACTGATTTCAAGGGTTGCAATTGAAAATACTTGAAACATGTTTTTCAGCAAGCACAGTTGAAAATTGAAGTATCTGCACGTTGCTATTTAGTATTGCTAGTCACTGTTGATACAGGGTACGTTTTTCAAATGGAGCAAAAATTTTAGCCGTGTGTATCATGGTCCTTAGTTCAACAATTTGTAACTTTTTGTGCTTAAGCATCAGTAGCCTGTTCTTACCTTTTCTAGGCCTCTGTCTCAGCCAACACCATTTGCTCTTCATCATTCTGCCAGTAGTGATGTGGACCCTGGATCTGGTGATAGCATTAGTCTGGCTAGATCAATCAGCAAAGACAGTCTGGCTTCAAACATTGTTAATGTAACTCCAAAAAATCAGCCCCATCCTCCATCCGTGAAAACTAACGGGAAGAGCTTGCTGAACAATGTTGAAATGGAAGATGAAGATGAAGAGCTTGTTGCAATAATCAGATCTGAAGAAAAGCCAAACCGTGGTGATCTTGAACTGCAGAGTGCATCAGCCAGGGTGCCCAGCATAGTTGCAACTGCATGGTCTCCGAAAACAAATAGTGAGACATCAGAAAGCAAACCAGACAGTTTTTACTTGGAGCCTTTAATGCCTGCTGTTCTAAAACCAGCAAAGGAAAAACAGATAATCAATAAAGAGGATGAATGTGGGGAGGGGAAACAAAGGAGTTTTGTAACAAAGAGATTAAATGAAGGACACTTGCCTTTGATCCGCAAGAAAACAAGTAGCAGTCATGGTGAGCATGATCTCAATAGAACTTTTACTCCAATTTCTAGTTCTGATTTCACTTCAGTTGCAGATCCTGGTACTGCAGATTCGGTGGCACTGCTGGAGGCAGGTTTAGAAGCTTCCAGACCTTTGGCTAGTAGCAGTTTAGATCCTTCCGCTCAGGAGCTATCCACGGGAGGATTTTTTCTTCATGCTGCTAAATCTGATGATGACATAGCAAGTAAAGTCAATGTAAGTTACGTGAAGGGTCTCAATTCACATGTTCCCGATACTACATGGACTATGGTGAGACAGGACTCTGATTCAGATCTCTTAGACATAGAAGACGCTGAACAGGATTTGGTAGTCATAGATGACCATCCTATAGTCACGAGATACATTGGCGAGGAGGAATCTGCAAAATTGCAAGAAGATATGAAGGTAAAAGAACATGAAGATAAGGATGATGCTAGTGGACGTTCCAGCCCGTGTTTGAGTACAATTTCTCAAGTTAGCAGTGTGTCAATGGCTAGTGGGAGTGTCCGAATGACCAGTTTTGCAGAACGAAAGCTTCAGAGACTTAATAGCTATGAAACAAAGTCCAGCACAAGTAGTTCACAAAAGACCACGCCAGATGGATCAGAAAGCAGCCCAGCACCGCTGACCACATGGAAACAAAAGCGAGAACAAAGCCCCAACAGACAAAATAAAGATAACGTTAATCTTTTGGCTTCTGAATTGGTGCAGCTTCATATGCAGTTGGAAGAGAAACGAAGGGCAATAGAAGCTCAGAAGAAGAAGATGGAAGCCTTATCAGCAAGACAGCGACTAAAATTGGGCAAGGCAGCTTTCTTGCATGTTGTTAAAAAAGGGAAATCTCCTGATGTTCCACAACCTCTTAAACCAGAACATTTTGCAAAAGAATATTCTCGGCACAATGGTGAGGACTTAGATGAAGTTTCTTTGGGTTCCAAATCTGAGGAGTTTCTTGTGAAAGAGGAGGAGAGAGAAGAAATGCTTAATGATTCTCAAGAAGTAACAAAAGTAAAAATGCAAGAAAGCCTAGCTTTTGCTGAGCAACATAAACCAAAAGACTCTGCTGCTATACATGATCTGGAAAAAAGTAAAATTATTTCTGTTGCCCTCCTAGAAGACACTGTTTCTGAAGTGGATATAAATGAATGTGATCTTTCTATTGAAAAACTAAATGAAACAATCAGTACGCTTCAGCAGGCTATATTAAAGATTTCTCAGCAACAGGAACTACTTATGAAATCTCCATCAGTGCCGTCACCAGGAACCAGGAGTAACTCTCAGGACCAAAAGGTAAAACCATCAATTCATTTTGTTGAGCCCCTGTCTCCAACTGGAATGAACAGTCTTCGTAAACCACCTCGATTTGGTCAAGGAAGGAGTCCTCGATCAGCAAGGCCAGCTGATCTGAAAGTCGCTAAAGACAGACAACAAAATTCAGCACGTGTTAAAACCCCAACACCAAGTCTAGAAACCTTACCGCATTTAAGACCATTTGCATCCAATAGCTTGTCAAAGACACCAACAGAAATCAGCTTGGAAAGCAGTCCCGATCATGGAAGTGGTTCTCAAGAAAAGTGTTTCTTTGATACCTATAGACTTCATGATGAGAGCAATCAACGGGCATTTGTTCTCTCCACCTCCAAAGATGCAAATATTATTTCTGAAATGAGCAAAGAGGTGAATAACAGCTTCAAGGAAACAGGGTTGAATTCTTCTGATGGCTCAGGAAAAGAAAATGTCCCCATGGATGAGCCACTGAAAAGCAAGGCTAATCTCATTGAAGTAGACTTGTCTGACTTAAAGGCTCCAGATGAAGGAGAACTTGATAACCAGGATGGCTCCACGGATATAATTAGTGAAGGTGATCAGAAGTCTGGTGTGGGTTTTTTCTTCAAGGTAAATGTATTACCTTTCTGTATTTGGTTATCGTTACGCTTTTGTGTACTGTTACTTGCCCAGCATTCAAACTATTTTTGTCCACTTCATTCTTCGGTCTTCTGAGGGAACTCAGTACATTTTGGTTGCAATATCAGGATTTTTTGAAACTACATGGGAAAAGAATTGCTTGTGGAGAAAACGGGTTTTGACTTAATGTATGAAATCCTGGTTCTTGTTAACTTTACTAGGAACCAGGATTAACCTTGCTTTTCTTCTCTTTCCCTTGTTTTTATCTGAGAGAGACAAATGTACAAACATGCTGTATAAATACTTTGCACAAAAGAATCACAGAATGCAAGGGAAGAGTTTACCGTTTTGAAATCCCAGCATTCTGTGAACGTGTATCAACTGAAAGAAAAAATTCTGACAGAACTCAGGTATCTAGTAAAAGCCCACTGAATAGATTTTAAAACTTGTCAGGGAGCTGGGAGGCTAAACTGGGGTTTTTTGGCATTTGCACCCAAATTTCTCTGGTCCATCCTAGCCCACATAGTAGTTGCATTGTACTTTGCAGTTCTAGAAGGTTTTGTGATAATTAAGCGTACTGAAAAACAAGTCAGAGTAAGATGAGACCTTTTTTTCCTGCTCACAGACTTAAGGGAACACTAAAACGGTCTGTTAAATTTTCCTGAGCAACAAAATGATCAACGCAGTTCTGATTTACACTCACCAATTCTAAAAGTGTGAAGATTTCCAAACGTAATAGCTATGTTTTCCTAAAATCTGCCTGGAATCCTCAGCAATCTTGTGATGTGCAGCTTAAGATAATTTCTTCTGTTCTTTAAAACTCTCTATCCCTATGAATTTTGCAGGATGAACAGAAGGCAGAAGATGAGCTTGCGAAAAAACGTGCAGCATTCCTTTTGAAACAGCAGCGCAAAGCTGAGGAGGCTCGGATTCGGAAACAGCAGTTGGAGGCTGAAGTTGAACAAAAAAGAGACGAAGCTCGGTAATAACGTGGAAAAATACTTCTTTCTATCTTTAAGATGAGGAAAATTATTATACATTGAATATAACGTTGTGTTTGCTTTTCAGTCGCAAAGCTGAGGAGGACCGAATACGGAAAGAAGAGGAGAAGGCTCGAAGAGAACTTATCAAGCAAGAATATCTAAGGAAAAAACAGCAGCAAATTTTGGAGGAGCAAGGGCTTGGAAAGCCCAAATCGAAGCCCAAAAAACCCAGGCCAAAGTCAGTCCATCGTGAAGAATCTTACAGCGATTCAGGGACCAAGTGTTCTTCCACACGTAAGAATTTTGATTTGTTTGCTCTCACTGAGTCTTGCAAATCTGCTTTAACAAAACGGGTTTCACGTTTTCTCTTTTATTTTGTAGCTGATAATTTGAGCAGTGCTCAGTCTGGTTCCAGCCTTTCTTTGGCCTCAGCAGCAACGACTGAACCTGAAAGTGTACACTCTGGTGGCACGCCGTCTCAGAGGTAGAGATAGGCTTAATTTTCATTTTTTTATTTTTTACCATGTTATGAAATAGCATGGGGATCTTCAGTTCACTGGCGTAGAGGCACAAGAGTAATTAGTGAAATCATCTTCTCTTTTACGTGGCTGCCGACTCCGATGTTCTGTACCAACTTGCAATTTTGTTTTGTTTTCTCCCAAAGGAATAATCAAATTTTGCTTTGATAATCGAGCAGGGAGAATCTGACTGTTTTGAGGGAGGGAAGGGGACAGTAAGCGTGTTCCATTCGGGGCCAGCAACTGGTGAATTTGTTTAAGATCGGAGAGGAAAAACCCCAAATCTTGGCATGTAATTCTTTTTTATTCCTCTCCCCTCAGAGTTGAATCAATGGAGTCCTTACCAATACTGAGCAGAAATCCTAGCAGAAACACAGAAAGAGATTGGGAGAATGCTTCAACAGCATCTTCTATTGCTTCAGTGGCAGAATACACAGGTGACTGTTTCGGTTTAGTCTGAGCTTTTGTTATGAACAGCATAAAAAGCTGTGGTATATCTGATGTGACACGTTGTTATTTTTGAGCAATTGTCAGGCGTATTTTGTTCTCTTTAATATCTCTAAAAGTAAGTTATTGTAGAAAAATAGTTGAGGGGTTTTTTTGACTTTGATGGATGAAAATCTTAATGTTCATAAAATTAAGGCAAATCATTTTTACTTATTTATCTTCCTTAGGTCCAAAATTATTTAAGGAACCCAGCAGCAAATCAAACAAACCTATTATTCACAATGCTATATCTCATTGCTGTCTTGCTGGAAAAGTGAATGAACCACATAAGAATTCAATATTAGAGGTAAACATGACAATACAAAATTATCAATGCGCTGACAATGAAATGTATCTGTAATGCTTGTTTCATAATCCACTGATGCGTTGTGTAGTGAGTGCTATTTCCTAAAAGCACCTGTATTGAGAATCCTTTACTTCCTGTGACTGTATGGACTTGTGGAAAACGTGAACCTGTATTAAGAGTTCAGCTCCGAAGTTTACAGAAGGACTGCAGATCACAGTTAGTGATCTAGTCTTTCAAACACTTACTTAGCTATGTGTGANAGAATCCTTTACTTCCTGTGATTGTATGGACTTGTGGAAAACGTGAACCTGTATTAAGAGTTCAGCTCCGAAGTTTACAGAAGGACTGCAGATCACAGTTAGTGATCTAGTCTTTCAAACACTTACTTAGCTATGTGTGAAAGCTTAGAGCTTGGCATGGTATGAGAACTTGCACTGTGAACAATCTACGGATATGTTTGTTTGTTTATTTTTAATGCAGGAACTAGAAAAATGTGATGCCAACCACTACATCATTTTGTTCCGTGATGCTGGCTGCCAGTTCAGAGCGCTTTATTGCTACTATCCTGACACTGAAGAAATCTACAAGCTGACTGGAACAGGGCCAAAGAGCATCACCAAGAAAATGATTGACAAACTTTATAAGTACAGTTCGGACAGAAAACAGTTTAACGTGATTCCAGCCAAAACCATGTCTGTCAGCGTGGATGCTCTTACTATTCATAACCACTTGTGGCAAGCCAAGCGACCTGCAGTGCCAAAGAAGACTCAGACTCGTAAATGACACTGAGTTCTTGGGGAGAACGTTGCTGACTGGGATTGCATCGAAAGACGACGTTTACCATTTTCCTCCAGTTTGGTATAAAATGTGCAGAACCATAAACATTTTTTTAAGAAGCTTCTAAACAGAAACCGTGGATGCAGGTTATTACGAATAAAGGAACATTGCCAGTGTTTTTTACGAGTGATAAATCTGCTGTTACACCCAATGCTGACTACTGTGGCTTTCAACTGATGAGGGACTGTGCATGTAGCGAGGTCTTCAACAAGTGGATTTCCTTTTACTTGAAGCTTTTCATCGGTACAAATTGGGAATAATTTAGTTCTGTTTCCTCTCCGCCTCATTCCCTCCTTTCTCCTATCATTCTTAAAGTTGGCAAGCTCGGAACTTCAGTAGAAGGATTGAACAGATGTTGGGTGAAGTGTTTTGGGTTTGGTTTGTTTTTTTAAACGGTCTTTAGGGAAACCTTCCTTTCAGACTTTTTTGAGGAACTGTTTCATACATCCGATTGTTGTACTGTATCTACTGCCAACCTAAGTCCAGCTCTCAGATTTCTGAAAAAAGCCCCAACTTGTGCTGCTCAGAACAGAGTTTACTTGCAGTATCTGTCCAGGATAAGCATTGCAAGGATTGCGAAAGCCAGTCTTTTTTAAAAAAAATTGTTTGCAGATTTAAAGATTTCTGGAATGCAGTCATGAAGAGGCATACAGGTGCTACTAGCTGGAATGTGCCTGACTGGAACTTAAGGCAAGCTGAATGGAGCACAGTTATTACTGATTTCAGTTTCAGGTAGTGTCCGAAACATTTGTTTGCTTTAATAAAGACGGATTCTGGTAGGTATAGAACATTTCCACTCTGAGCACGCTACTCCTGTACGGTGGTGCACTTAATGATCACAAATTTTAATGTTTTTATTACATCATGAAATGTAATTCTACTTTCTTTGTCCTGTCTTTATTCTGAATGAGCAGCATGCTCTAAAATGAAGAGTGTGTTACGTTTTTTATTTTGGGTGATATATTAATATATATGGATTTGTTTTTCTCATTTAAAAGCGATTTTTAAACGGAAACATTTGCATTTGTTTCAAAAGCCCAAATAAGTCGAATGGCTTAGATTTCTTTTCATGTTGAAATATTAAATCTTGAGTTATGACCTTAAAAGTCTTTGTGTTTCAGCAGATTAAATTTTTTGTCTGTGGTAACAGGGTATATTTGCAGTTCAGTTCCATTTTTTAAATATTCCCATTTCTCATTTTTGGCCCTGGCTAGACTTCCAAGAAGGTTTCTGTAGCTGTTCCGTAATTTAATCTGCTAACGTGCGCCTGCTACATCGGTTTGGCACTACTGCTACGAGGGTCGTGTAGGCTTATAGCTTTGGTTTGCACATGTTTACTTTTATTTGAAGTGTTACTTGAATATGTATCTCGTAAGTGCAAAAGGCACTACACCATCCTGGAGATGAACTGAGCTCTGAAATACAATACAGTGTAATTATTAAACTTTGAGAATAATGGAAGTTACCAAGAGTTATGTACATAAGGGGAGAATAGGGTACGTAATAAAGTGCTAACTAGGTAGAGCAAAGTGAAGGTCTTCCATTGCGGTCTCTCCATTTTTTTCCCCTTCCAGTACTCCTTGACTAGGCTGCTGCAACTTTGTAAATTATGTTAGATAGTTTGCTGCCTGTAAATAATCAAAGGCTTTATGGTTTCTAAAGTGCTAAGTATTAAACACCATCATGAGTGTAACTTTTGTTACCATGCTTTTCATGCTTGTGCTTTATTTCTCACTGTTTGATATTATATACCATATTTATTTTATGAAACACTGAAATTTAATAAAAATCATTAACTGATTTCCTTTTTATTTCATGTGTACTTCTGTTGTTCTGACGCTTCATCCCCTCAAAGAACTAATACGCTTTAAAGATGTGCTATTCTATGTTTAGTTGTGCTCTTAGAAAGCTTCACCTGTACGTAGCTGTAATAACTTCACGACGAGAGCTTACTTCTCCTGACCCTGATTGCAATGTGCAGGAATTTGACCAAAAGGCTTTCAGAGAATTGGAAAGTAACTTAACAGTCTCTTGAAGGCTTTAGTTCATTGGTATTCAGACTCTTGAATCTGGCAGGTGGGTTTTCTTTGATCTGTGTGTTCAGTTAGTGACAGAATTTTGGAAGCACCAGGAGAATTTCTTTTGTTGGGCTCTTCAGTATTAGCTTGCTGTGATTTGTAAAGACAAGTTGCTTCTAGAATTTAGAAATAAGTTGGGCGGTTAAGCTTCATAATGAATCTGAAGTGGCCGCACTGAAGTGAAGGTTGCATTCTCAAAACTGTAGACTTTTCCGAAGCAGAAATAATTTTCTGTGACCGTACAATAAATTTTATGAAGAAGATAGTCCTGGTTTGTAGAGATTAAAAGAAAAAAAAATCAATGATTCCAGTGATTTGTACTTTTCTGTATTTCATTCAGGCTGAGATATTGCTGCTCGTAGAAGGGAGCGGACTAAAAGGAGGCGATGGCACCTTTGGTGTCCTCCTGGATCTCATTTCAGTAGATCGGGTCCTTATTGCTCCTGCTGCAATGTGGCTTCTGGAAACAATAGGAGGTGACAGCCATTTGGAAAGGGAGAGGAGGCTGGGAGTTCTTCTTCTGTAGGCAGTGTGTAGTCCCACGTCGCAGGCTGAAGATCGTAGAGGAAGTAGAGGAGTAAGTAGTTTTCTAGTCTTGAGTTTTAGTTACTGAAAAAAACATTAATCTCGAATACCTTGGCAAGGAGTACAGTGTATTAACTTGGTCTGGAAAAGTAGGAAGAGAAGCTTTTTTGTAAGGAACGTAACATAGAATCTGTGGGTGAATGTGCAGAGGAATGTAGGAAAACTGGATGTGTGCAGGCAAATGCAGTCAGTGTTTTGTCATTTTCTTAAATAGGTTTTGTATAATCTGTGACCAAAAATGTCCACTTAAATGTCACTGCTTGGTGTCGGCCCAGGGTAAGATGTTGTTGACGGACCACGACTACACATCTCTGTCAGCATTGCTTTTTGTGTTATTTTTATCGAATTCTGAATATGTAGCACTTCCAACTGCGGGCTTCGTGACATCACGCTTAACGCTTTGCTTTCACTGACTGAGCGTCATTATGTGTCAGAATAGTTAGTGATGTACACTGATAACTGTCATGGAACGTTCTTAGATTGCCGGTGTCACCTCTAGAAATCACTGCTCCGAATAGGAAACGTTGTCCTTTCCACAGTCGCGTGAGGGTTCTGTGTGGATACCCTTACAGGTGAAATGCATGGGAAGTGAGCGGTTATTTCGGTAGCGTGGTACTCTGCTGTATGTCTGGGTGCCTCCTGTGGATAAATAGAAACAACGCGTAGACCTGCAGCGTAAGCTGTTGGCTTGGTTTGGTTTTCACGAGGGTTAATTGGAGCCAGGGCTGTTCCCTCTTAGCTGTGTAAAAGCAAGCAGAACTGGCTTTGGCTAGAAAAAAACCCAAACCCTTGCTGCTGCTCACGGGGGTTCTGGGGGCTTGGGCAGGAGGAGAGAGTGGGAGCTTCGGGTACAGCTGCAGCATCAGCTTTTCCTACTGAGTGTAGAAGGGAAATAAAGTGCAATAGCTGCCTAAAAACAAGCGATTTTTTTTTTCCCCACTGACTTTTCTGAAGATGTGCCTAAACCAAACCATCTGTAAGCCTTTTGTAGCGCTCCCTGGAAACGGGCGGCAGCATGCTTGCTGTGCTCGCTCTGAGCTAGAGGATTAGCGTCCCGTAGAGAGTGGTATGAGAGAAGATCTGTCTTTGACCTCTCTCGATTTCTCTTACACCTAATAAATACAAGAATGTACATCTTTAAAGTGCTCTTAAGTGCAATTTCTTTGTCTCAAACGTTCATACATCAGTCTGTGGTGTATTTACACGTGCTGTTTGCGTTTGTAGTTAATGTGTCTGTGTCTCATTTTCATCATGCTCTCTGGTAGAGTAAGAGCTCAAGCAAGAATAATCAGAGTTTTGAAGGTACTGACGGGCTTCGAAAGCCTTAATACAGTTCAGCGCCGTGTGCTGGGCTGCTGGAACAGTTGAGTGTGCAAAAAAAGTCTGCCTGTTCTCCCCTCGAGACTAGAGAGGTAAGGGTGTAGAAACTGGTGATCTCTGGAGTTTTCATGTACTTGGGCCGATGGTTCGAGTCTGTAGTATAGAGTAACACAAATGAGTTCTCAGGACTTGAATTTTCCATTCCTTCTGCTGTTTTTGCCACAAGTCTTCAGAACTGATCACTAGAGGCAGCGTCGGGACACTCAAAACCCCCTCTTTTTTTTTTTTTTTTATAAATACAGCAGAAAACAAGATGTGTCGCCTTCGCTCTGAGCTGACTGCCCTTGGAATTTGGTACCTGTTGTGCTTTCTGACAGCAGGATCGCACCTGGGGTTTGTCTTCGGCCGCGTGTTAGTATAGCCAGTCTCTACGGTGGGTTGGGTGTTAAGCTGTTACCCGCCCTGCGCTTGTCCAGTGAAACAGCTTTCAGTTAATTAGGGTTTTAAATTTAATTAATTTCAAGCAGTTGAGTGAGATGCAGGAGGCAGATTCGGGGGTGGCTGAGGCTGGCAGCGGTGGGGATGCATTGCAGGGTACGATTTCCGCAGCGGGTTTGGTGGTTCGCGTGCCAAACAGGAGCTGAATTCTAAGCCTTCACGTGAGGCTGGTTTTTCTGGGACACTCGGAGGACGCCGCTCCGGAAAGTGACGTGCAAAAGAAGATTTTCGAGAGATGGTTTGTGTACCCATTTTTACTGCTACGTTACACATGCAGAACTGGAGAAATCTATGAAGTATTTTGTGGGGGAGATGTTTTGTGTGTGCTTCTGGTAAGTGAAAACCTTTATATCATATTCTTCAGGACAGTCTGAAATCCAGATGTTCATGTGGTCCACTTGAGTATTTTTTTTAGTTGTCTGAAATAGGTCTTTCCGCACGTGAAAGCCAGAAAAACTGAATTCTTGTCCTCACAGTGATCAGATGTTCTACTGTTTAATAATCTACATGAAGACTGAGTATTAAAAATGGGAGAAAAAGTTCGCTTCGTCTTACCTCTGTAACTTCTTTTTCGTTTAACATGTACATTATTATATACTTCACATTTCCATGGACGGCAATTCTGATCGTGGATTTGGCTTTAACACGTTGTCGCAGCAACCGAGGGGCGTTGATGTGACCCATCCGGAGAGATTCTGCACAGGTAATCGTGAGAGGTCACAACATAAAGGCACATTTACTCCACCTCTGTCGTATGCTTCAGAAACTAGGAGAAGGATCAGTGAATCTTGACTTGTTTTTTGACGGAAGGGTATGACACGCCTTGTTGCAGGCCTTCGGCGCATGCAATTTGTCAGGACACAAATACCAGAATTGGAGGAAGAACTGGCACGTGCTGAAATGTAAGTATGCTGCCCACACTGCGTTTAACATTTTGCAATTAGCTTGAGATCGCCGTTCAGGCAATGGGCTACTATTCTCAGGTAGGAAGTAAAAAATACTTACTTTTTTTTTTTTTAAGTTTTGCTTGGATACGTTATCAGTATCAAACTATTGTGTAAACAAAATACTCCTTTATGGTTCTGAGCTTTCTATTTACGGGCGCATTTAGGCTTGCTTTGTTTGAGGGGTTTTGAAGACCTCAAGATTGCGGTGTGCCTATGAAAAGGTGTATTTTGCTCTTCTGTGGCAAGTTAAACTCGTCTTTTAAAAATTAACCCAAACTTTTATCGAAAATGCCATGCCTGCCCCTTAAACTTTGTTGTGGGAATTTTATTTCCTTTCTTACAGGAATATGGTGTTTGTTTAATCTTGGTTCTGTCTGTTAGGGCCACCACTAGTTATTTGTCATTAATTTTGGGATCTCTGTGTGTGTGCGTGAAAGAATTGAAGACTGTTGGCAGAGTTAGCCAATGTCCAAGTTCCTTGCGTAGACTATATTAATCCATGTTAATATAAGAGTATTTTAAAGACCTTATCATTCTGACCTCTATTTAAGCATTTGTTTAGTACTTATATTAGAATTGGGGAAATTCTGCTATTAAAAAAAAGCATTTGGAATGAGCTTAATTTTTCTCATTCGTGTTCACCTTTCACAATCGGGCTAGGGCGTCTTTAAAACTCTGAGGAGATTAAATCCCGATACTTGCAAAGAAATTACCTGCCTGTATTCCTGCAAACGCTTCCTTGCCTTGTTCCCTAGATGTCCCGGGACGCCTGGCCTCGGTTATACTTCTTGCGGCCAAGAGTGCAGTTACCAGTTCCGCCGCCCTCAGCAGCCCCGTTGGCAGCCCGTCCTGAGCCTCCCTCTAGCAAGGAGCAGCATCACCAGAACGGAACCCGGGGCCTCCTCTCCTTCCAGAGCCCGTGTAAAGCTCAGTCTGTATCGACACGACTCAACTATAACTTCTGCCTCGTGGCGTTCCAAACCTGAATGGTCAGAAAACTGTTTGGTATCTCTGAGTATTGCCCGGGAAATGAGATGGAGTATGTTACCAGGTTCACTAACCTGGCCGCGCTGAATTTAGCAGGCAATAAAATTAATAGGACCGCAGGTGAAAGTCTGAGACGTTTATCAAAGCTAAATGCATTTACCTGTCTGGTAACACCTACTTTGTCAAGAAATGTGTTCAGTGGGTGGTCTCCAACAGTGAACCTACAGTCCAAGGACTGGTTTGTGTCATCTTCAGGATCTGGGATTCTTTCTGGCTGAATAATAAATAGTGCAAGTCCAGTTTTCTGAAATAAAGAGGAAACACAAGGTAATTTCAGAGAACGAAAATTCACAAAACAAGAGTTAAGCACTGCTATAAAATGCCCTGGATGATGAGAACACTAAAGATTTGGGTATTACAGAGCTTCTGACTTCATTTATAATTCTGTATGTTAATGCCGTGTGTCCTTTTAAGTGATTTCTGGTAATGTTACTGTGTATAGTACTGAGCATTAAAGGTGGCAATAGATTCTAAATACTGTATTATAGATCTGTGCTGAGTGTCTTGCCCAGGATAATACTGAAGGGTAAGAGGAGGATGNAATGCTGTGTGTCCTTTTAAGTGATTTCTGGTAATGTTACTGTGTATAGTACTGAGCATTAAAGGTGGCAATAGATTCTAAATACTGTATTATAGATCTGTGCTGAGTGTCTTGCCCAGGATAATACTGAAGGGTAAGAGGAGGATGTGACTGAGCTTACACCGCGGAAAGCACAGCAAAGTGCCTGTTTCTCCTCTCCTGTTCTATGTTGACAGTTTGGCTGTCAAAAGTCCATGATACGAAGTCATCCAAAGGAAACTGCTGTTGTAACTGTGGATCTTCACCTGAAGGAACAGAATGTCCCTTCTGCACGAAGGTCACATTAACTGGAAAGATTACCTAATGAAAATGCTGCTGGTTTTTTTCGGTTCCTGAATGATCCCAAATCTTACGGCGAGCTATTGCCCGCCCAGACGGCAGGCAGAAAATGACTGAATGTTTGAGTAGAATAAATGACAAAAATAAGCTAGTACTGCAGTAGTTGAACTGTATTAAGTACAGTCCGTATGGCAAAAGGACAAGTTCCAGAAATGGAAGACTCATTATGATAGAAATATGAAACTAAAATGGAATTCACTTTAGTCCCTTCCCCTTTTCCTTTGCAGGATTGATCCTTTCTGTACCCTTCGCATTGCGAGACCATACTGTGTTAGTTACCTAACGCACACTTAGACATTTAAGAGGGAGATTTTTCTAGGGCTGCACTTTTTGGTTTCACAGAGCTGCTGAATGCTTCCCTCCTGGAAAAGGCTCTCGTCGTGCCGCCTCAGCGCCCACCGCCAGCAGGGAAGGGAAGGGCTCTTGGGAACAATCCTGACTTTCAGCTGTCCTCTGCGAGCTGCCGCCCGCTCAGGCTTGTTTCCTTGAAGGTTTAGTACGTTATTTCATAGGGGGCTTTTCAAAACACGTTTTGTGACAGCAAAGAGAGCGGTGATGTTTTACGCACCCGCCTTCGTTCCCCAGCTTGCCTCTTCAGCGGGACGCCGCTGCGCACAGCGAGTGCCGAACAGTGCCGCGTGTCTGCTGCAGAATTACAGGATGGCTTTGGTTGTCTGTGCTGAATATAAATCTGCTTCCAAATTACGTCTTGGTAACACTGTCATAGTTCTCTGATACGTCCTTCTGAACTGGTTCAGAAACAACGTTATACTGGGGGGAGGGAAACTCCGGGGAGAGCTTCTTAAACTGATGCGTGCAGCTGGGACCATTAAATATTCAATATACAGCATTTGTTAAAATTCAAATGAGCCCCTTGAAAGAACAGTTTGAAGCGTACAAAACTCCCAGAATTACCATGGTATTACGTTACCGAAGAAAAAACCTACTACTTTTGAAGGTGTGTCTTTCAGGGAATAGCTATCAAAACTGAATTCACAGTGAAATAAAAACCCCTTCACAGTTTTGGTTTGCTTGTTGCTACCCAGCCACATCAATGCCATCCTTTTTTTTCTTTCTAATGTATATTTTACTGCTCTAGGATTTTCTCTTCTAAAAGAAGTTTTCGGTGTTAGGAGGCGATTTTTCTCAGCTGGGGCAAACTTTTGAATTAATTTTGGTTCCTTTTGCAATATAATCGCCTTTTAGTGCTTATGTTGTTGTGGAAGGTGAAGCAAGATAAGAAGCACGTGCAAGCAGGGGCCGCGCCTGCGGCCAAGAACGGCGATGAAGCCCTCTTGGCACGGTGACAAAGCAACTGGGGCCGATGACAATGACACGAACAACAGTGAAGCAAGACGCCAGCCTGGAAACCGTTAACGCAGAACGGTTGGGTTTTGTCGGGAACCGAAGGGAGGTAGGGGAGAGCTCACAGCCCGGATCTCTAAGTGGAAACTGGGGACAACCCAAACCAAGGCCGCTTGTGCAACGAAGAGCGCTGCGAGGCCGGGGGCGCGTGGCCCAGCTGGCTGCCCGCGGTGCGTCCCGGCAGGACAGGTCCCGAAAGTCGGTCTCAGAGCAGGGAGCCGGGAGGTTTATCTGCCGGCGCTGACAAAAATCCATGCACAAGCTGACCTTGGGAGATGACAGGTCTCTCGCTCGGGGGGAAATAAAAGTGTCGTGTTCTACATAGATTGAAGTAAAAACAGGTGTACCAGGAAATAAACGTACTCTAACATTTGTTTCACTATTGGATTTCACTTTAATACGTGATACATAGACTTAGGCCGTGTTCAGCACACGAAACTGTTAGTGGACGTGTAACATGCGATGGGGCCGCTCGCTGGCAAACCTGACGATACCGCAGCCGCCCTCCTTTCTGCCTTCCCCCGGGGCCTGTCGTGTCTGCGCTGAAACGCAACGGTTTCCTTCAGAAAAGGAGGGGGTTGGGGTTTTTTCCTAAGTTTACTGTGAGGCGTTGGAAGCGATCGCCTTCCTCTGCCCGTGCAAAGCGCAGGCCAGGGGCTGTACGAGGCCTCCCTCGCGCGCGCCTCCAAGACGGCCCTTTTCAAGCAGAAACAACTCTCCTTGATGCATCGACGTTTCCGGGACCATTACAAAAATGAAATACTTTTGGTTTTACATTAGTATTGTAACTGCGTCTAAAGAACTAGACAAAATTAAACGTTTGCTCTCAGACTTGCGTTGACCACAGCTAAGTATCTACAGTATTTATTTCAACATCCCGTTAGAATGTCTGCTATAAATTTACACCATAGAAAGAACGTATGCAAAAACGCGTATGGTTTATACACATAGCTTTCCTTTTAAATACATATATTTATACATTAAACAAACAGAAGCGTTGTCAAAATACAGCAATATGGAGGGTTGGCGTTTAACAGCATCGCAAACCGTGTACGGTCTGCACTGCTTTTGGTATGTGGGGTTCCTCTTGTGTTAATTACCGCCTCGAATTAAGGGTCAGGAAGAATTCAGAGCGCCCAGTGAGGAAGGGGAGGTACCTAAGGCTGAGCACCCGGTGCCCTGCAGCCTGCAGGGCCCCCGGCACGAGGACCCTTCACCCCCAGGCACAGCATTCAGCTCGTGGTGGTCCGGGGCGGTGGCAGGGTTTGCTTCACTGAGAAACACGGCGCTGCAGGAGCCGTGCTCGCTGCTCAGCGCCCACAGGCCGTGCTGGTGGACACCCTTAGCCCAGCGGCCAGGGAAATGTCAAAAAAAAAAAAAAATTAAAACTTGTTATGTTCTGAGGCGTTAAAACACGCACAGAGAAATCACCTCACCCGCACTTCTTGGGTTTTGGTTTAACTTTTTTTTTTTTTTGAACCTGTATCACTGCTTTGTTCCACTCGGCCTTGAAAGCTAAATGGGGACTGGGGAAAAAAAATTAAAAGAAAAAAAATCACCCGTCTAAAAATCTAGAATATTAAATGTATTAACACATGGTGAGGCACTGCTGGAGTTATCTGAGCATCTTGAGGCTTTGAAGCGACGCAGCCCCGACGTGTGGGTTTTTGTACGTCAACTGCGCTCACTTGCTTTAGCCTGCAAGAAATTTCCTTTTTTTTTTTCTTTTAAATGATAATTTTGGCCTGCTAAGTTACAAATGGAAACAAACAAAACATGTGTCTGCCGTAACCAAATAGACAAAAAATTAATAATTAAAAAACCACCCCCAAAACAGCCCCGAAACCCCCCAAAACCATCAGAGACAGTTCCGTTGGTGCCCACAGCTAAGCAGAGCCGAAGGGTCGGGCCGGGAGCCGGGCTCATTGCTTTTGCCTGCGGAACCGCTCCGAGCCCGTGACATACCAGCAGCTGCCGGTGCCTGGTGCAGGTCACCCAGGGCCTGGTGACTGGCACATCAGGAAAAAGAAAACAATTAAAAAACAAAAAAACCCCAACCCGAAGCCCCATCCAGGCACAGACCGGTCTTGCTCAAGACCTTCTTGAGATGACGCCAGTCTCGGTACGGGTCCTACCCCCACCCGGGCATCCTCACGCACCCGTTTCTCACCCATCACTGCTTTTCCCACATGTCCCTGTGGGATGGGGCCGCCCCAGACCATCCCACCAACTGTGTAAAACTGCAATTTTTTTTTTTTTTAAACAGGTTGTGGGGTTTTTTTAGTTTGAGGGTTTTTTTTTGGGTTTTTTTTTTTTAGTTTCGGTAAAATTAAAGCTTATTCAAATTTATTTTGGCAGGTTTTACCTTTGTACAACACAAAAGCAATGAAAAATTATTTATTCATATGTGTACCAACTGCTACATTTGGGGTTTTTTTAACATAACAGAAATTTCTATTCTTCTTCTTCTATAATAAANAGTTTGAGGGTTTTTTTTTTGGGTTTTTTTTTTTTGTAAACAACTTTTATCGGCGGGGGGTGGGGGGGCTGTCATGGGGAACGAACGGCGAATGTTAATGGCAATAATCCATTCCGCTGGCAGTGAGTCCAGGACGGCTCACGGGGTTTCACGGTGACATTGTGCTTTACAGGCTTCTCATAAAATTAAAAAAACCAAACCCGACATTGAAGTTTTAATATATGAATGCAAAAGTATATAAAGTTAACAACTTGGTTATTCACTTGGCAGTCAAATAAACCCTTTACACATCAACGTTGTAAAGTGTGCAAAAATAGATGGAAAATACATCTGGTGTTTCTGCTATCGAAAGGTCTCTACGGGTTGGCCGATGCAGACCGAAAGCGGTTGGCCAGCGTATGCAATGCTGCGGCGTACGGTTTAACGCTGTTCTGCACATTCATGCACCTCTGCTGCAGGCGAAGCCGCTCGGACGCGTGGTTTTGCTGGGTTAGGAAGCCGAGCGAGGAAGGACGGAGCTGTCAGGGGGCCGCGGCGGGCACGGGGGGGGCCGGGCAGAACCTGCTGCCTTTAATGGTGTCACCAGTCCGTGACCCAGGGGAGGGGAAAGGGGCAAAGTCATGTCCGTGCCGCGCAGCCGGCGGGGTGTCGGGCCCCAAACTGCCCCTGGAAGGAGAGGAATGGGCCGAGCTGAGACGCGGATCCACAACACCCTACAGTGCATGTCTCTGGCCAGCCCACCCCGTCCTGCTCCCCCTTACAGGGACCCCTGGGTCCCTCGTCCCCCCGGGCAGCTCCGACAGCAGCGGTGATGGGGGACAAGCCCAGCAGGGGACACGAACGCAGCAGCACGGTGCCCGCAGCTGGGGCTGCCTAGAGCTGGGCGTGTGCGACGAGCGACACGGCCACGGGGCACCGGAGAGGGCTCCATCACCCATCCTGCCCGTCCTGGTCCTGTCCATCCCACGGCCGCCAGCAAGTCCGTCTCCGCCTCCCGGCGCAGCTCCCAGCGCTCCTCACATCGACACCCGTAACAGAAACTCGACGGAGGATGAAGAACATGAGTTGGGTGGAAGGGCAGAAGTTCGGGTACGTGGGGGTGAGGTGGGGAGGGATATGCACTGCAGAAGGAGGAGGAGGAGGAGGGTTTCGGTGCAGTTCTGCTCTCGTATCAACAAGCCCCATCAGATGCACATGACCTGCATCATCTGGGGACAATTTTAAGTGCAGTCCTCCTGCTCACACAGGGTCAGTTGTCGTCTGGGTCTCAGCCATGTCCCACCAGCACCAGCAAAGACTTTCTCACTAGTTGCGGTATTCGTATAAAAAGTTAAAAGCCATGGGGCGTACGACCACCGGCCGTTGGTCTGTCCGGCTGTCCCGTCTCTCCCGGGGGGTCCGAGCATCCCTTCCGCGGCACAAAGCCAGGCTGGGCATCACCTTCCCCCCGGGGCAACGGGCGCCCGCGGGCGGTGGCAGCCTTCCCCTCCGGCTGGCCGTCCTCCTCTTCGCCTCTCCCCGGAGCCCGCCGGCCCCCGGCAGCGGGGGGGCTGCTCACAGCTGGGTCTCGTCCCGCGTTTCGGGGTTGCAGGGGCCCAGCTTGTTGCTGCAGCTGCTCTTGCGGCTGTGGCCGTCGTTGGCCACGTGGGCCAGCGGGTCGGAGCGGATCAGGTACCTGTGGGGCAGAGCCTGGTTACGCCGCTGGGACCCCCCCAGTTCCCCCACGCCAGGAAGGAGCCGAGCAAACCCTAAACTGGGGTCTGGCTTGTCTTTGGGGCCAGGACGCGCAAGGATGCCCCACGGAGCTGTGCTGGGAGCCGCCGCTCACGGCAGCTGTTAAAATAATTATGATTATTTCTCCTGGCGCTGCACAGCGGCAAAAGCCAAGGGAAAAACTCCGCACTGCCAGGCGGAGCAGCGATGAGCGAAGCCGGGGCTGGGGCAGTTTGGGCACTGCTCAGGAACACGAGGAGGGGGAATGGCCAGGGAAGGAAGCAAAACCCGCAGACCGTTACGTGAAATCACGGAAAGCGATGCGATGGGGGGCAGGGCACGGCGATGGGGCAGGTCTGGGGCACGGGGGAGAAGCCCAGCCGAGCGGCTCCGTGTCCCAGGGGCCGCGGGCGGTCGGGGGCAGCACCTACACGATATCATTGAGCTCCAGCCGCGTGTCCGGCGGGGGGTTGATCAGGACGTAGGACAAGGTGTTCTGGTGGTCGTTCATCTCGTCTGCGAGAGGAGGGGAAAGGGCTGCTGAGGGACGCCCTGATGCATGCCCCGACAGACACCCCGGTGGCCCTCGGTCCTGGAGCCCCGCTGCACCGTCCCCCAGCCCCTGGCTCCAAGTGGCCATGGTCTTGTCCCCAAGGACAGCAAAAGGGTCCCTTCGCTGGGAGAGGCCACAGGCAACAGCGTTGCCGCCAGGAGAGCACTGAGAGCATCGCTGCCGCCTCCCTCCGTGCCTCCCCAGGCGCTCCCCACCACGGGACTGGCAGATGTAACGCTTCAAAATCCCTGCTCCCTCCCCCCAAAAAAGTAAGATCTCTTACCTTGGTTTAGTACAAAAAAGGGAACAGGTTAGTCTTGCCACGTTAGGTATAGCACGACTCCAACCACCGGGTCAGGGCAGCCAAACACGCCCCGGGCCGCTCGAACGCTCTGCCCACTTCTCCCCTTCTTGAATGACTTAATTTAGCATCATCCAGCACCAGGATTTAGCTCAGCGATTACTTCTTTCTCCAGCCCAAGGGACACCAACCTCCATGGGGTTTCAGAGCCATCGATGCCATTCAGGGACGGCTCTACACTACAGTGACCTCCCGGGGGGGCTCGGGGCCACCGAGAGCTGCACCCACGGGTGCTGCGCAGGGCGAAGAGGCGGCCTGGAGACCAGGGGACCCAGCCCTCCTGCGCTTTCCAGAATAGCTGAGAACAAGATCATGGGTGAAATGAATGGGGGTGCAAGGCTGCGGGCGGCCGGGGAGGGGGTGGAAGCTGCGACAAGTAACGCCATTTACAGACCGAGTGACTGGGTGCGGATGGACAGCATGGAGAGGGCACGGACAGACGGACGCCGGGGGCAGCGTGATGAGTGTGGCGGGACTCCGGCTCGCTGCAAGGCTTGTCACTGGGATTCCTCTCCGGGCTATGAGCAAGGCCCCTCGGAGCAGCATCGGTGCACGCGAGCCGTTTGCTGAGCTCGGTGTGGTGCACGGCGGGACCAGGGACCGGCCGCCGGGAAAGGCATCAGCTCCGGGCTGGGGGCTGCTCGCCGCTCCCACCACCCCATCCCTGTGGTCCCCCTGTCCCGGCCTCGGTCCGGAGCGCATCCNGGTGTGGTGCACGGCGGGACCAGGGACCGGCCGCCGGGAAAGGCATCAGCTCCGGGCTGGGGGCTGCTCGCCGCTCCCACCACCCCATCCCTGTGGTCCCCCTGTCCCGGCCTCGGTCCGGAGCGCATCCCCATTCCAGGGCTGCCCTGCCAGGCGGCAGGACCGGGGCCAAGCCCCCTGCCATAAAAGCACCCGTGGATGCACGATCGCCCCAGGCATGGCGGGGCGGCCAAGCCAGCCCGTGGGTGAGGAGTACCGCTGCTCTTCAGCCTCCGGAGTGGGGTGAAACCTCTAAAGTGGGGCTCTTCTCCAGCCGTGAGATGAGCCACGGCAGTTCGAGCCACCACGGCCACCCGGCCTGGCACGCCGGGCAGGGATGCAAACAGGTCCCCCCCAGGCTGCCTTTGCCTGTGTTTGGCCAGCGCACATCCAGACAGGCCCCAGGGGATCCCTGCGGCCGGACCGCGGCGGTACCGCACGCAGCGGCGCTCGCAGGGGGAGATGAGCCCCTCGTTTTGCTGCTCACGCACCTCCCCGGCACCTCTGAGGCCACAGAAGGTGCCGCAGCCGGCAGAGGATGAGGGAGATGGCGCGCA
>VZSC01013078.1:0-31838 GCA_013398225.1 Steatornis caripensis
TTTTTTTTTTTCCCAAGGAAAAAGTATCAGCATATCTTGCTGGTTCAGCTATAATTTTAAGGGCTGTGAAGGAGCAGAGCTCTTATTTTCCACATCCATATCATTACACAAGAGTTATCTTTTCATTACCACTACGATTCAATCACAGCATCTGCAGTGGTATTTGGCAGCATAAACAACTAGCATACTACATACCAAGATTCACATCAGGCAACATTTTATCAAGAAACTGAGTCTCTCCTCCGTTAGGGGACAGGAAGTCAGCTAAAAGCTGGCTGTTACTTAGTTCTGGATGCTGCAGAAGTTTCTTTGAGACAGAAGGGAAGAAAGAAGTGTAAGAAATTTAGAACTAATATTTAAAAATCAGTTCCTCTATAGCAAAAAGATATTTGAAGAGCATTACATTACCATAGATACTGTCATTTGCAAAAGATTTCTGTTTCAGTCACACGAAACTTTAACAGGTTTTATTTGCACACTTGAACCCTTTCTATAACTCAAGTTACTTGGAAACAAAAAAACCAGCAGATATTCTTTATTAGTTTTATATCAAATGCTTTAGAATATTCTTTGCTCCAGAAGTTGACGATACCTGCAGATATTCCTGAAACTCCTCTCTCTTAGATTTTAAGAATTCATAGTTCTTGGGGCCAATGATTCTCTTTGAGGGAAGCTGAGCATCAGGAAACGTACCTAATAAAGACATCAAGGAGATTAAATTATTCTTGTAACGCGGCAAACATTCATTTAATTATTTTAAATTTCAGTTCAGTACTGAATGATAATCACAGCAGTAGGAAAGTGGCCTTCCAGATGATGGAGAACTTACCATGAAATTCCGTTAGCTTCGACTCAAGCACATAAAATTCAAGATACCTCCTGTAGACAGACCAGTGTTCAGGCTCGTGCCCAACTGGGGAAAAATAAAAAATACGTTAAAAATAAATGAGGTTTTACGCCACTTGAGAGACAAATTAAGCAACAGCAAGTGTGTGCTGGATTATGCCAGGAAAAACCTCAAAGATATTAGTCCCCCATATTGCAGTAATATAAACAAAAAATCCCAACCAAGTAATTTAAGTGCTAAATTAAAACATATACCTGGTAGACAGACAGGGTACTAACATGGAAATTATCATCTTGTTTAGAGGATCCCTAAAATCTAAACAATGGAGCGCCGCATAACTCCAAAATTTATTAGGGCTGACTACGCTAGATCTATTTTGACTTTTAACCAAATGATTTACTGAAATACTACTTGTTGAATACAGTCCTCTGCACCATCAGCTTGAATCCCGATCATGCTTGCTCCTGGCAGATACCGCTAACTCTTGAACACTTCCTGCTTATTGTGGAAGTATTAGTTTCACCAACACAAATCTATGCAGCCCTAGGATGATGCTATTTTCCCTACTCAATATGGATGTATCGCTACCCATATACTGATAAACTACCTGCAAGCCAGGATGGCTCCTAATAAGCAAAACATTTTCATTTCCTAAGAACTACAGTTTAATGTTCTACAAAAAGTTATTTATTGTTCATTATATCAAAGTTCAGAGTGGGCAAAAGAAAAATATGTCAAGTTAATTAATATGCACAGTAGGATCAATATTTTTGGGAAGACACAAATCTCAAACTTTAGCACGAAATCGGAACAGAACAGATTTGTGCTGNTTCCTAATAAGAAAAACATTTTCATTTCCTAAGAACTACAGTTTAAGGTTCTACAAAAAGTTATTTATTGTTCATTATATCAAAGTTCAGAGTGGGCAAAAGAAAAATATGTCAAGTTAATTAATATGCACAGTAGGATCAATATTTTTGGGAAGACACAAATCTCAAACTTTAGCACGAAATCGGAACAGAACAGATTTGTGCTGAGGAGTCGGTCCTCAACCTCATTTTGCAATGATCATTTTGCTCTCAANCTCCTAATAAGCAAAACATTTTCATTTCCTAAGAACTACAGTTTAATGTTCTACAAAAAGTTATTTATTGTTCATTATATCAAAGTTCAGAGTGGGCAAAAGAAAAATATGTCAAGTTAATTAATATGCACAGTAGGATCAATATTTTTTGGAAGACACAAATCTCAAACTTTAGCACGAAATCTGAACAGAACAGATTTGTGCTGAGGAGTCGGTCCTCAACCTCATTTTGCAATGATCATTTTGCTCTCAAAACACATTTCCTCAGAATTTTCAAGTCATTATTTCAAAATCAGAAGAACATACATGCAAAATACACTGCAACAGCTATCAGAATACAGCACACTAGAATGAGCTCGTTTTTAGATGACATTTTATTTATCCACAACATTGCATACCTGCCCTTCTATCATTTCTCTCTACATCAATGCAGAACACAGGAATTCTCTCCTTTCTGTCTTTTCTTTCCAAGGAGGGATCGTCAAAAAAATCTACATACGGGATGCTAATTTTCCACGCGGCAAGGTTGCGGGGTGTATTCGGGGTACTAACAGCCTCCTCAGGAGAATCGTCTTCCATCACCATAACACCTTCTTCAATCTGTAAAGGTTCAAACATCAAGATTTACAGTTCTATTTTAATTGGGTCAGTCTACCTCTGCAAAACTTACATACAATAATGAAACATAAATCAAGTACTCAAGCATGTGTCACTAAGTAATAAAAGAACAAAAAATGCAGTTCATTAATGGAGATTTCATGTAGATTAACTTCTGGTTTTAGGTCCACTGCAAATTAATTTGAAGTTACCAGCTTTTAGTGAGATCTTAAAGTTTTTATAGCACTATCAAGTTCCCTATCTGATACTTCAGGGGAAAAACAAAAGGGAGAGGGGGAAGAAAAGTACTAAAGGAGACAGCTGGAAGAATGCCTTAGACACAGACTGAATCCTGCAGGAACCAGTTTAGGTCCAGCAGATTTAGCTGCACTGCTTTTTCCAGCATACTACGACCCAAGCTGAAGACTTGAGCTTACGAGTAGGCCAAGAAGCTATCTAAACACAACAACAGACAGAAGCCAACGCTACACCAAGCTCTCAGGTCTCCCACTCCCACAGCCAAGTGCAACGGAGTATGTTGTGGACACATTAATCTGACTGGCGCTGCAAGCTGCAGCACAGCCATGATTGGGATCGAATTATTACTGCAGCCCAGAGCTATTTTAAGCAAAGTTACTGTATTCCCCGTCAGCCCCGGTTGCAGCATCACACTCCCAGGAACAGATGCACCAGGCAGCAGCACAGACCTAAATCCTTGCTGGCTGCACATAGCGCAGCTCCAGTGCATGGAGTTCATACACTCAGACTCCACGCCATAAAACGTAACGCTCATTTTTCCACATGCAAGCAGACCTCGGAAGCNAGCCATGATTGGGATCGAATTATTCCCGCAGCCCAGAGCTATTTTAAGCAAAGCCATTGTAAAGTGTTACTGTATTCTCCGTCAGCCCCGGTTGCAGCATCACACTCCCAGGAACAGATGCACCAGGCAGCAGCACAGACCTAAATCCTTGCTGGCTGCACATAGCGCAGCTCCAGTGCATGGAGTTCATACACTCAGACTCCACGCCATAAAACGTAACGCTCATTTTTCCACATGCAAGCAGACCTCGGAAGCAGTCATACGCAAACACTGAGGAAATCCTTTAGAACTGCAGCCCCAGCACCACACCGACATTCACGTTATGTTCCCGACGCTGCTCATCACAGACAGGCTGAGGTGCCTACGAGTACCACACAGTGCACTGAATGCTCGGGTCCCGGGGGGCCATGATAAAGTAAGCGCTACAAATCTTGTAGGACCATAAACAACAGAAAGATTATCTTAAAAACCTAAACTTAAAAATCTAGGCTTCAACAGCTACTCTTGGAAAGATACTGATTTCTCAAAAGAACGCTTAACCCAATTCTCATCTTCACCACAAATTAAAAAAACAATAATAAAACAAACGACCCAAAGGAATGCAAATGAGTTTTGCAAATGTGGAGACAGCACCTGTGAGACGGAAGGGTGCGGCTGGTCTTAGACTCAAGCAGGTGACAAAGCAAAGCAGAATGCAGAACCAGTGGGGAGGTTAGCCCTTGCTAAAGATGCCCCAGGGAAACAGTTTTTGTATTTTCACAAGTGTAGGCAAGCAGATGAAAAAAGAGTAGATCTGCTTCCTTATAAAACTATGATTGTTTGAATCTAATTTAGCCTGCTGTCAACCTGCAAGGGCTTCTAAACGTCACAACACTGCAGGGAGGCAGGTGCTGCCTGACGAGGAGCAACTCCCAAGCCCATCACCCTGCCTCCAGCCTGCGTCCGCTGCAGCAGTGGTCAGCACCTTGGTCTTCCCACCACAATTTACAGAACTATTATGTTGAGACAGGTAAAAGTAAAGCAACAATTCGTAAGGACATTATTTGAGTAAGCCTCACATAAAGACTTGAGAGCACTGCCACTCGTTAATGCTAAAACACAAGATTTTAACATATGAATTTACAACACGTGAAACTACAGCAAAGTGGAAAGCATTAATCCTACTTCCAAGTTATTTTCCCTTAGCTTTATAATTTAAAGCCAAATTCCCCCAAAGGCCAAGCTTTAGTGGCTTAACCAGTTTTGCCTGTATTGGGACAAGCAACACACTGAGGCAATACAGCACCCCTGAAATCATTTTGGCTGTGTCTCTGCTACGATATTCATGTGATCATGACTCAACTGCAGCTGAAACATAAATGGATCAACGCAAGTGAGCAATCTTTGCTCAGTTTGTTTTGCCTTTGCATAGTACTGAAACGATCCTCTAACTGCTTACAGTGTGGACCACTGTCTTCCAAAATGGATCTCTGTAGATGCACTGACTGAATCTCTTCTCTTCAAAACACCTTTTTGCTTCCACTTAGCCGGTTTATTCAATGAAAAGAGAAACTGTGACAGACAAAGAGCAGTCTCAGTTGCTGCTGCACAGAGACCACACTCAGCCAAGGAGGCTCACAATTTGAGAGCTACATCACAGGCTCTGCTCCTTCACAAAGCAAACAAAAATAACCCCAGCCTGGAATGAACAATTAGGGCTCACAAACTGCAGGATGAACTTACACCAGAGAATGGAACAAACAGGACAGACGCTCTCTGAACCACAACGGGGTTGTCACGTAGCTTTACAAATGTTCTGTACGAGGCCTTACCCTCATTTTCCCCTTTCCCCAGGTTTTATGTGGTTGTCACCACTGGATAGAAACAGCAGAACGTTTCAGGACAGCAACTCCAAGTCAATAGCAGCTGAGTTTCTGTAGTGAACTGGGTGCAGTTTGCACTCACTCCCTCACCCCGTGAGGGCTGAGCTATCAGCTGCCAAAATTAACACTTTATAGTCTATCCTGACTAAATGTGTATATTTGCATTAGCACTAAATAAACAATCTCCAGAAGGACCTCCTTGCAAAAATGCAAGGCCATTCTACAAATGCTCAAGTTTACCTGGTTCTGTAGTTTTTGACTAAACTAAATACTTAGGCAACGGACTTGATCAAAGCTCAACTCTTGCCTACATTTTCTGATTCCTTCTCTTTAATTTACCACTACTTGCAGCTCTCACGTCGTACCATTTATGCTGCAACAACAATACCTGCGCTTTAATATGCAGAATATCTTTGACCATATTTAAAATTTAGCTGACAAAGACATTGTTCAGTTTTTGTCACAATGTACAGAACTCCATTTCACTGCCATTCTTACCTTATATTTACCTTGAACTCACCATGCTTACATTAACACCAATTACTTAAATATCTAATCAGCATCTGTGTAGGAGGGAATAACTCCCATATCCTCTGTATATAAGCTAATCAAAAAGTTGCTAAGTCTGTATCTGCACTGCCACCACCTTACAATTATACTGTCATAAGATGCCGTTTTTCTTGTCCCAGAGAGCTCTTCTTCTGACGCTGTGATGCCTGCTAGAGAAGTACACCTCAGCACTTACTGTGACATTATTAGTGTTGAACTCTGTATGTTCAGCATTCACTCATGAAGTGAAGTCACAGCTCTGTCCAGCTGTTCGGACACATGGTAACTTACAACCGTTGTGCGTTTTCTTTTCCTGTTTCTTCTTCCCATCCACACTTACCAAGTGAAGAGACTTCAGGTATTTCTCAAGCTTTGTCCAAGGAGGTGGTTTTACTAAAAATATAGTATCCTCCCTTTACTTAACGAAGGAACTTGAGACAATGCTGCACTTAAAACTTTCAGTTCTTGCCTAAGGTAAAACCATTCTGGCCATCTGAAAACCTTCCTTAGGAAGGATTAGACTCTACAGTCTGTCGGTCTCACTGAACTCAGAAACTTCTCACAGGTAACTTCTTGTGCTCTGGCACAAAAACACGTTCCTTCTCTGATCTCCACTGCTTCAACTACACTACTAATTCTACTATAGGCGAATTACACTTCCACGCCCTTCGGCTAGCACAGTCCATGATACCCAATGCTGCACAATTAACCCATTTTCATTAGAATCTCACCTCAAAAAGAGAGAAGTTACAACAGGAACTGTCCAAGAAAATAATTGCAACAGTTCTGCACCCTTAAAGAGGTGACTTATATGAAGATTTAACCTCTACAGGCCTTAAAGAAAAAAACAAACAAACACCCCCCCCATCTCAAGTTCTAAGTTGCTGAGTCCTTCCACCCTCTTCTGAAAGCAATTCTGAACAAGGTGAATAATATAAACTCATATTTATGCTTTTATCTTCAGGCTGCGGAAAATGAGCTAGCAGTCTACCAAGGTGATAAATGCTTAAATTTTTTGTTTGTTAAGAGCAGGTACAAACGGTTGAATTGGCAGACACACTGTCAAAAAAAACGTGGCAACGAATAGCTTCTGACCAATTCCTTCCTCTTCCCCTTTTAAAGTTTCCAATTTGTCCCCCAACTGTGCTTCACATACCAGTGTTCCATGCAATAATTCTGCCATTGGCTCTATTCATTACTGTTTAGCATGAAAGAAAAACATTAGTTGAGGGAGACACCTAAGACAAATGAGAAAGGACTTTTGCCTCATGATCTTCAGAGAAAATGCTGCATCACAGATGAACTTGACAGCAATTTCTCCACTACTTTATCTATGGTTTTAAGGTCTTATGACAAGCTTCAAATTAAAAGCCATGCATGCAGTCCTACACATACCTTATTATCCAGAATTATAAAATGGCATGGCAAGTTTTTAAAGAAAAATTCATTGCTTACAAAAATGTCTGACACCACTACTTTTAGTACTTCTCTGTACTAAAGCACTAAGCTCAGAGGCACACCAACTGGGGATGTGGTCTTGGCTTGTGAACAAATACAGGGCAGAACAAGGCAACCTAATCAGAAGCCAGCACACGGAAACCCTGCAGTGAAGTAAGACTAGAAAAGGCAGAAACTTAATGTTTTCAAATAAGGAAAGAAAAACAACAAAGACTTAAAGACAAGTTTAAAGCTGCTACTCACAAAGTCATCTTCTCCTTCATTTAAGTTATAGTTAGGCAACATAGCTCCTTCCATTGCAGAACTCTTGAATACACCTTTTATTTTGTTGCCTATTCTGCTGATTCCAAATGATTCTCCTCTCTTCTGTGTGGTCCTAGGATAGCAGAAGCCATAGCTCACAACACAAGGCATATTATTACACAGCAGCTCAGTAGGCCATGGCACATTACTTGCAGATAAAAGAATCAACTCTATAAACAAGTAGATAATATATTTACGACTCAAATTGGCAAATTTGTTCTGTGATTCATCAACAAAATTTCTTGATTACACTTTTAACAGATATGAGATTCCCATATGCTTAACCACGAGCAAACATTAACACTCTTATAATAGTATCCCAGTAAAGCAGGACATAGAATAAACAATTAACGATGCAAAACAATTTTGTTTTGACAGCAGAAACTGTTGTATTGCTACAGGCACGCACACCAAGAAGGACACCAACTCTGTCCTTTTCCATGTACTCATATCTAAATATTTACCCACTCTTGCCAAGTCCTATAAATGGTGTAGTTAGATGCATTTTTTTTACATTAACATCCCAGAACTTTACAGGCATGTATGATTCAAGATAGATCTCGACTTTAAGCATTAGGGACAAACAAAAGGAATGTGCAAGTAAAAAGACTGAGCATGAGAGAAAACAGATGCAGCTGAAGAATCTTGGCTTGAAAAGCTGGTCTGACTGAAAGATGAAGACTTTTTAAAGTCTTGCCACTTATGATAAAGCATCCAAAACTCAACAAAGTATGGAGAAAGAAAGATAATTGGACAGGAAGCTCACTCCTTACGGAGAAAACAGATTTTATAGCATTCTTACGCCCTTATACGAGACCTGATACTGCAGATTATTTCTTAGATAGAAATGCTACCTATTCTGGAAAGAAAAATGGTTCTGTTGAACATCAGCCTAAGGTTACTTATGGTGATACAATAAATACAGTTGATAGAGTCAAAAATCAATACAGTGAACCGCAGAATCAGAGACTCAAAAGAACTTTAGAGATTACTGAGATTAAAAGCACAGCTTAGTACTTTGGAGGACCAAAAATTATTCTAAATGTTTCTTTTTCCTTTAAAACAAAAAATTATTAACTACTGAACAGTAGTATCAACAGAACAACAGAGATCAGCAGGGAAAGCATCTTCATCGCCCATAAAACCATGCTGACAACATCAGCTGCTAGCTCAAAACTTGCATGCGTGCGTTAGTAATGACTTCCCTGTTTATAATTTTACCCAGACTGTGTATATGACTAAAATTGCGTAAATAATCCACTGTTTTTCCAAATCTTTTGCTTTTCCTATCTCAAGTTCATCAGCTCCAAAGCAGACAGGCACCATCTATCTTACTTACCTCTGCTAACCAGAGATAAGGTTGTTTGGCTGTTTGTAGTCTAAATCCATGTTTGAACAATTTTACTCAATTTTTAAACAAATTATTCTACATGTTATTGTGCTGAACTGAACTTTTTCACATTGAGGACCCACCTGAATCTTGTTCAAGATCTTAAACACTAGGCTAGCAAAATACAAACCTTATTCAGACAAAACTAGACCACTTTTTAGAAGGGTAATACTTCAGACCTCTGGCTTGACTCCTTGAAGTTTTCATCATTCCTGTGAAAACTTGTGCAACTCTCAAGATTTTGAACAAAAACATGAATTCGCACAAGCGAATTGATAAGAGTACTCCAGGCTGAGAGCAATTCTTTCCCACGCTGATCATGCTGCAGCTGAAGGCAGAATACAGCTTTGCCTGTAACTGCATTACTGAGCTGTACGGAGCCAAGACTCAACCTGATAGCTAGGAACCACCAATTCCGGCCCCAACGCTGAGCCCAAAGATCACGCCCCATCAATACACAGAAATCACTAAACTGGAACAGGTATAAAGTGATGAACTATGATGGCATCTCTTCACAGGAAGAGACACAAATTCAGAACAAACACTGGTGAATAAGAGGCTACACAGAGATGTGGTGGACAACGCACGGAGAGAACATAGGACTGGTTTGGCAAAAACCCTTGAGCAAGCAGGCAGAGCCGAAACCAGATTACATGAGCATGGAAAAAATCTGAGGATGTTAACAGAGACAGACAGACAACAGGATGGTCAATCTTTCAAGAACACTGGAGCAAGAGAAAAACAAAAAAATCCCCTCCAGGTACGAGGATGAAAATCTAATAGATTCACTGGTTAAGTAGAAATAGGAGAAAGAACTTGATGCTAGGTGGAAGGGAAGAGATGGGACTAGGATACGGTCAGGTTCAAGGCATGGGAGAAGAAAGAGTAGAGGATGTGTCCAGTGTAGAACAGAGACCAAGTCTTTCAAGACCTGTCAACAAATATAGAAACAAAACTCATTGGGAAAAGTATCCTGCTCCCTCTAGTGCTGATCCACATAACAGCATATTAGACCATCATTCTACAGTTGCTTTCTTGGCAAGGCCCTAAGTTCCAACATTTCTGATGAATTATGTGACAACAAGAGGTTGGAATATTTTTTTTTTTTAAGTTCCAGAAGTCACACATGTGTAACATTAAAAAACTACAATTGTTGTTCACTCTATAGCTAGGAATTGCAGACCAATGATTGCATTAGTGCCACTATGCACTGTGGCACTCTTTAATCATGGATGGTTGCAAAATAATTTTCCACAGGATCCCTGCCTCATTCCACACACTGAACAGATCTTTGCAAGTGATCAGCCAGGGCTATGCAGCCGAAGAATGCTATTGTGAACCTCTGCAGGTCAAGTACCAGACAAGTCACGTGTATTAGACAAGCTAGGTATTTACCACATGTGAAGTCAGAGTACGATTTTGTTTTGGCCGACTAAAACCTCTACACCCAATAAGGAGAAATGCTGAGCATATAGGGCTGCATTTACAAATCAGTGAACTGCATTTATTATCTGAAGTACTTCTTATTGCTCAACACTCTAACAAGTTATAACTCAATACACTGTATCGGCACATAAGAGATAAAAAGCGTCTATATATCTTGATTCCTAACTGTAAAATGAAGTTGATAATGTTCCCTCAAGACTCGACAATGGTATAAGTAATATATGAAATACTAATGCTCCAACAAATTCTAAGCAAAAGCCCGTAATGAAAACATTGTTTTCTGAGTTTGGATAGAATGTATTTAAAGAGGTACAAATAATGAGAAAACAAACCATTGAACACTTATCAAGGCATTAACAAGTGACCACAGACTACCCAAAGCAAATTATAAAAAAAAAATAGCATATGTTGTAATCAAACATATAACAGTCACAAAAAAAGCTGCAGCGTGCTAATTTTGGGAATTGCTGGGTTTGAGTGCTTGAAAATATTCATAAAATGGTTATATTTGCATGCAGTGTTAGGCAATGATCATCCTGGACACAGCTGTGCAAGATAAAACAAGCAGTTAAGTGGATAAAACCTCAAAAAGGATCTGGAAATGTGACATGGAGTAAAGGAAATTTTGGAGCAGCTAGCAGACACAGGCCAACAAAAAAGCTTCAAATTATGCAAACATATTTCAAAACTAATAACAACAGACAAATTGTTAACAGCAAACAATATTAATATATTTCAAACTTGTGAAATTAGTAATTAAGCAATTTCTAGACACTTGTGAATAGCACATGGGGAGTAAAGCTTATTGTGGGGAGAAATGCAGCTTAGTCCAGGGAATACATTCACATTTTTACAAATAAAATAGACAGTTAATTGCTGTTATAAAGGCTGTGTGATGCAGTCATGACAGATGCAGCATAACTAACACACAACATTCATCGAGTCTCAGACAGACTTACCGGAAGTCATCCAAACTCAGGCTACTTCTGCAACAACAGGCACATAAATTACCTCAGAGCCCAGGATAAAATAATGTTAAAAGAAAGAAAAAAAAAAACCACAAAATTTGCCAGACCTATCCCAACAAAACCGAATAGGCTTCAACCACCACTACGGATAAAAAAAATATGGTACAATTAGGAGTTCCTGACCTAAAATCCTAAGAACGTGAAACGCGAATGGTACCTGCACATTTCATCACCACAATCTTGGCCTTTGAATCTAAAACCTCAGTTATTCAAACTTTCAGGTCTTCAGTGGCATTTAGCACAAGTGGCTACCAATTTATAGAGGATGACTTTCATTCTTAAAGTTACCTGTAGCGCCAAACAGGCGGCTAACTATTTCCATAATTGATGTTCAGAAGTCATGTTGGAATCTAGATCATTTGGCCAACACAAAGAAAAGGCTGTAGACTTATTTTACGTAACACCACCACCCCCCACCTCCTCATATTAGATATAGTAATAACCACTACTAAAATATCTTTTGGATTTCGTGGGGGTTTTCTTGTTTCACAGATTTTAAGATCTGTCATGTATTTTTGACATTCTACATAACCTGGTACATGGACTCAATACCTCAGCCTGTTCACAGACTTAGTTCTCTGGATTTTACTCCTAACCGCTCCCCAAAATTGTTGATATCTTTTCTACTTGGTCTTTTACTTGAAAAATGTTTTAATTTTATTACTATCACAATGATGAGAAATCAGGCTGCGGCTATTTCTATATGTGGTCATGGTGTGTAGAAAGTCAGGGCAGACACACAGTCCAGAGATCTGGGAGTTTATAATATCACGCAATGGTTTTTCTTTTTTTGCTAGACTACCAACACAGAATACCTTTCAGTAATGTAGTAATGTATTATAAACATGTAAATACGAGAGAGGGAGAGGGGAAGTCTTGTCCTCTCTTCCACACACCCAAAATTACGCTGCCAGTATTGGAACTCCAAAACTCAGTTCTCATTGGCCACACACATTAAACATGAGGTGGAAAATATCGGTTATGGAGTTAAACGGTCTACAACCACAGCTAATTATCAAGTTACCAGAATATCCTCAATATGACTTCTTTACATTCCAGAAACACTTGGGACTTCTCATCTATTACCTTAGCAGTTTTGCCAACACATTACTTGTCTCATACGTATACAAAAAGCTATGATTATTTTGTACAGTTCAAAGAAGTGATTCAAACCAGAAACTACACACTGACAGTCACTTCTTCCTACTTTCCCACTTGCATTTTCTAGAAACTGCTCTATAATTTTCTTGTCTTACAATAACTGAAATCTTTCATCACATTACCCACATGTACATTCCACTGGGATTTCATATCTACTACTCGATCTGACTTTGTAACCAGCAGTACCTATGCAATACACATGCAGTACTCCCAGAAAAGCGTCAAAGATATGGAAAACAAAACTCATCTCTTTGCATATAATTTCTCTCAACTGGAACTAATGCAATAATAGGGAAGAGAAGGCAGGATAATGTATGCGCATAAGGGATAACATCTGGAATAATTCCATAAGTAATTTTTTTCTTCCTTTTTTTTTTCCTTCCTTTAGCAATAACTGTTTGTACCAGATTCTGCAAAGGGACACTCCAAAGCAACAGGCAAACTACTTGTAAATAGGACCTCTGTTTCAGGGAAACAAGCACTGAGGCACTACTTCAGAAACATAGAGCATCTTGTATCATAAACCAGCATATATACTCAGGGAATTCAAATTGGTCTAAAATGTAAACCAGATACATTTTCAGTAATGCTATGGATGCTGTTTGAACTCCAGGTGAATATGTTGTAACAGTCCCCAAACAAAATTTGCTTATTTTGTAGCTAGAGATGTATTTCAAAAACTCCAGGTATACACTGCCTGTATTTTCACCCCTTCTGTTTTGGAAAGCAAAGCACCAAGGAGGTGACCTAAATCTAGTTAAAGTATAAAAACATTTAAGAAGTGTATGACAGGATGCTTTCAACCCTTGACATGAATAATTTTGGAAAAGATACCAGAAGGCAGATTTAAAGGTTTGGATGAAACCCTGTATCATCTTCGACAGAAGCTGGAGTGTGTTTTAAGGTCACCATTTCTAGTGGAGTAACATGCATGGGAGAAATGCAGTTTCGTCTAGCTGTCTTCCATGCCTCTTTGCTAAGAAACAGAATCCTGTCAGCACCAATCCGAGAAAGCACTACACCAAAGCTTGAGTCTTGGACCTACAAGAACTATAAAAACTACCTAACAGATGTCACTAATGGAGATATATTAAAGAGAACAATCATGTAGTTTTTGAAGACACTTAGTAGGGGAGAAAGGGATCTCCCAATAATACACCTCACAGTAGGCTGCAAATCAAGAAGGGTGCTGCTAGGTGTATCTCTAATGAAAGCATATAAAGTTAAATAAATGGCTGTTACTCCTCTCGAAGAGTAATCTATGATGATAAACACTACCATTTTCTATAGTACTGTGGATCTTATTTCACACCAAGACAGAAAGCCTATCCAATGTCTCCCTGAAGCTTTCCTTGTTTTGGCTAGACCGTAAGAACAATTCAGTTGGGCTAGTCTATGGACTGAGCCATTCAGCATGAAATGGAAGACAAAAAATGATGAGACCTCGGGCTTACTCAACGCATCCCCACAGTGGAAGATCACCTATCCATACCACAGGAGATGCTCTTCTCCTTCTCCACAAGCCCTAAGGGGCCTGAAGGTAGTCTGTAAGTATGCAGCCCAAACCCAGAAACAAGGCTTCTTACGCTACATTTCTGGGATGAATGGGGAGAGTTGAGGGACAGAAAACACATTTGACATAGGAGAAATGGTAAATCCTCCTTGTCACAATAGAAGGAGATTCCCATTGCATGACCAGGTTGGTTATATGCAGGGTACGCTGTACCTATCCCTGTAAGATCTGAAATCCAGGAAGACAGTTTTGCACCAACAAAATGGTATTCATATATACAGTCAATTAAATCACCACTTTATTCCCATGTTATCACTGTACATTTATTTTTCCCTTCCCCCTTCTCAAACGTTGAGGTCTAAATCACATTTTAAATTCTTTACTTTAAAACACTTTGAAGCAAAGAGACATCCTGTATAATATTGCTTGCTCCTTCAGTATGTAATTTGTCCATAAAAAAAAAGCAGAGCTAAAAATTTAGTCAAATTAGTATCAGGCAGTAGCAAAATTCCTGTGGTTTAATATTTTGATGCTTTTAACTAAAAAACAAAGAAAAACACTTAAAGATTCTACCATACCTACCTGTTAAACTTTGAATTGCGTGTTGGTGACTCTGCTCCCCTTAAAAGGTGTCTGAAGTACTACAACAGACAAACAAGGTATCAAATAAAACACTGGGTTAACCGAGGTAAGGGCTACGATGCAAAGACACTGCAGAATTCAGGAAACAAGAACAGAAATAAAAGGCAAGCTGCCCATCATCTAGCAGTTAGAATATTCATTTGGAAAAGGACAGACCAAATTCGTAATACACGCTGCCAGGACTACTTATTTTACCTTACGTAGTCTTCTGATTAAAAAACAAAAACCAAAACAGAAATAAAACTAAAATTAAGCAAAGTCCACATCTTCTCCTTGTTAAAAATCAAGTATTTGAAGCATTATAGCTATATGGGACAGATCTTTCCATTTCTTCAGTTCTATGACTATCTTCTATTTTTGAGAAATACACTTTATTAGAACAATGCGAATGGAAGTACCCATTCCCAGCAGAAGTCAATATATTCCGCCTAAAACGTGACATTTACACACAGAAACTCTAAAAGGGACAAGAAGCCAGACTCACCCCTATGTTTAAAGTGTGTGCTATCAGAAGGCTTTTTTTAAACTTGATTCAGAACCCAATCATAGAACAAATCTCAAATACCTACTAAATCGCTTTGAATGACCTTCCTGAAAACATACATCTGACTTTTAGCTGCTAGAATGCATAACACTGAAGGTACCTAAACACAACCTTTCTATCTTTCTTTAAGTACCATTATATTTGAAAAGTTAAGTGTCCTGTGTCTATGTTGTGAATAGGTACCCTAAAAAAAAAAATAAATAAAATCTTTAAAACTACTCTACAAATCTTTCGCACATACCTCATCACTGTGACAGAACATAGGAGTAAAAACGTTCTCAAGTAGAGAAAGTACATGCTCATAAGCTTCAAAAAGACACCTCATAGTTTGAAGTTTCACAACATCCATATATGGACCTTCAGCAACTATAAAAAAGAATTTAAAATATAAATAGATATATGTATGGGCATATAAAGCTTAGCTTTTTTCTGGTCCAAGTTTGTGATTGCTTTGCAAGCTACTATCAAACTCACATAAAAAATAGAAATAAACTGACAAAACAGGGCTTATGCACAATATAGCCGGGGGTAACAATTTTTAAAACTATGACAAAAGTAAAAATTGATCATATGTAGACCAATTAGACTTCACTTTATTACAGAATGCTGTTTAAATTCCAGTGTAAAAGATTCCTTTCAAATTCAAACTTACTTCTTTGAATCTCTTCCACAATAAAAGGGTCAAATCTAATTTTGTCAATGCTTTCATCCAAACAATAAGTTTTGTAAATTTTCTGTACTTCCTCATGAAGAGCCATCTTTTCAGTATCTGATAGTTCTGGTCGCAAAATTCGGTCATTGAATTCCTCTGAGAAGTAAAGGAAAGAAAATATTCATCCACTTGGCTAACAAATAGCATCTTGAAGCAACCTGTAACATCAACTCATTTTCCAGATACAGTAACGAGTAAAACTTCAAAATTAACAGGAACAGAAGACATCTCAAAATCTCAGGTAGTAAGGTAGTTGCCTTCATATTAACCATAATACAATTTGTTCATAAAAGGCCAGAAAGAAGTGAAAATAAGGTAGCATTTGATTTATTTTTCAATTAATAGACAAAAAACAAACTTCAGAGAAAGTCTACCAAGATCCTTCTGGAGTTGAGTTAATTTTCCTCAGTAAGTGCTTCTTATCCAAAACATTTCTATCAAGTGAAGAACCACGTACAGCAGAGAGTTTGGGACAGCATAACTTGAGAGACCTAAATATCATCCTTTGTTTTATAAGCTAATACACAGACTTGCCGTCTACGAGAACGCAAGAGAAGTTCAGAAGGAAGAAAATAGAGGTTTACCCAGAAAAAAGATTGATTATGGGCAATAGCCACAGTTTGAGTAACCTTCCTGCTAGAGGAAGCGACTCCAGAGAGGTCTAGAAGGGCCAGCTTAGAACCCCTTGCAGATACCACCAGCACTGAAAAGGTAATCGCTTTGTTGTTTTTTGTTGAGGAGAGGAGTTTTTCTGACAAAAAACCAACACGTTTGGAAGGATTACGAGCACATAAGAAGCTGCATGCACAGGGATTATTTGTATTTCTCTTATGTAATGATTAATGATTTCTGCAGTATTAGTCTAATTTAATTTCACAACTTCCAGATGTATGTATGGGCTTGGGATATGAAGACACACACGTTATTTCCTACGCAACACAGAAATACATGTTACTAAACCCAAAAAACCTATTATTTTGGTAAGCCACTAATTAACTACTAGTTGACCAAAAATCTTGAAACAAACCACTCCAACTTACAGAAACTTCACAGAAAAGCTTGTCTTTGGAAAGCAGAAGGCTTTTCAAACAACACTTGTACAATGGTAAAAACAGATGTGTGCTTCATAACCAAGGTACAGGTTACTGAATAGAAGGTTTCAACGCCTTTAATGTTCCTGTTATGTTTCTGTTCTTTACAGAAATCAGAATTTTAAAGCTAAAAGAACATGAGAAGCTTTTTATGACAAACAGCTCATTTTAGTAATACTTTAGTAACCACATATTAAAAAGCTGTACTTTCTATCAGTGGCCAGAACTTTTTTCTTGCAAGAATATTCTATTTTAAAATGTCCAACCTTTATCAATAAACAGAAATACTACTAAGATCTACAGTCCACACCAACATTAACGTTGCCAAGATCAGCATTCAAGAATCAGAACGCATTAAGGTAACTGAACACAAATCCTGAAAGGTACTCTCTTGCTTAACAATGATGCCTAGTTCTGAGATCGAATATTCACTTCAACGTTCAAATGCTTAAAGCTTTTAAAGATCATTAAATATACCTCAGCACATGTATGCAATCTTACCTACAGTCAGGCAGAACTGCAGCACATGGACTGCCCCTTCCTGTTTCAGGAAGTTCATAAACCGAAATAAAAGGTCTTGCTGATCTCTGATCTCCTTTAGCTCCAGTTTCAGGACCTTAGTAGGTGAAAAATGCAGTTAGTCAATTTTCAAACTTTCAGTGAGTACATAAATAGTGCAAGGAGTTGTAGAACAAAAACAACAGGTAAAGTAAAACACTTATTCAAAACAGGAAAGAAATGTTGCCTTTGCTTACAGATGGTTTTTTATTTCTTGGCTCTGCAAATTTCTGAAGGAATGGAATCAATGAAGAAGTAGGTTCAGTTGCTTTCTCAGGCTGTAGAAAAAAAATTACAAGAGACAATTGGGTAAGGAAGCTTCCTTAATGGGTGAAGAAATTTTAACTTTGTCAGTACTCACTGGACTATCATCAATGAAGATTAGCAGCAAATGGTTCACCGTGTCCTGCAGGAAAAACACAATACAAAATTACTATTAAAGAAACTCAACAAATTTTTAGATTAAAATCATTACACTACTATGTTACGCCCAAGTTTAATCCTGTGAATATATTAATACTTCAAAAAACACAAAGTTTGGCAACACACGTTTGAGAATTAACCTTCAACAGTCTCTTCAAGTGTTAACAAGTCAGGGGATTTCTGAAGAGACCTGCACAGAAACATTCTTTACTCAGTAGAAGAAAGCTCTACAAAGTATTTTTACTGTTAGTGCAGATCTAATCAACTCCTAATACTTCCACAGCTACAGTGCTTTCAGCTTGCAGCTAGGCGATACCTTCATAAATATTGCAATTTTGCCTATTAAAATACATGCATAAATAAGATCCAAGATGGCAGTGTTCCATCTTCAGAAATAAATGCCCTCTTATTTGTAGAATTAAGGACAAAAGAATACAGCTGCAAAAAAGGCTCATTTACTTACACAGCTATAAAGATACATGCAGCTAGAGTTCAAGTAACTGAGTCCTTGTTTAAATGTAGTTATAGCAATTTGAAGGTGCTTACACTAGCACAGCATTCTCCCTCTTGACAGGAATTGTAGTCCTTCATTAAAAACACATTCGTAGGAGATCACTGCAATACTGTATTTTAGTCAGGTCAGTCAGTTAAGCACTCAAACCAGTTATAATGAACAAACAAAAACATTGGCCACAAGGTTTCTTTTTCTTTCACCATGCCAAAATGCACAGCAAGTCAGTCATTGTGCATTTGCTTTACCACAATATACTTCATAGGAAAGCAACAATACTGAATAAATTAAGACTATTCCTGTACTCCAAAGTCTTACAGGATCAGCTAAGAAATCCATTGAGGGAAGGAAAACAGAACCAGGCAGAATCTCTCTTATCAGAAGAGCCAGGGATCTGGGGGGGGCGGAAAAAGAAACACAAGGAAAAAAATCAGAATCAATACTGGATTACATAATTTTCTAAGTGACGTTTTCAATGTCATCATATTTCACTGGGAAATATTTTAGTATTTAATAATACCTTAAGCATGCTAGAATATTTTTAAGACCAATCAAAAAACTCAAACTAAGGGATAAGTAGGCAGATGAGGAGGATTACTTTGGAGTTCATTCTTTCACTCCCCAAAATTATTGTACTACATAGCATGCAGATACTTTAAAGAACACCATTCTAAGTAATTCCTATACCTGCACTCTGTTGACTTTGGGGGCAATATATAAGGAAAAAGAAGTTCAGTAAGTTTTCTTAGGTAGTGAAGTTCATCTCTTCGGCTTCTCAAAGCAACATGGAGTTCTGGTCCATATTCTTCCAAAGCAGCTTGCTGTAAAAATTCTGCATTTTTTACTGCAAGAAAAAACAGTATTACGAGTTGTTTCAGTTTTTTCTTATTGTGAAATAAGAGGCTTTTCATTTGAGCTAAAAGTTAATACTTTTAGTACATATACACCTGCCAAAGGGATACAACGTTGAAACTTTACAAAAGAACCTTGGCTTAGACTTTGAAGCTTGGCTATGTGAAAATAAAACCTTGCATGGAAATAAGAATTCCTTCAAACAACTGCAGTTTGCATGGTTTCCAGAATGTTTTCTCATTTATAATTATTTAAGAACTCAGTATCTTGATTCTTCTGAAAAAATGCACTGCCCAAAGTCTGCCTCTACTTGCTTTTTTCCCCGACCTCCTTCATGGTCTCCCATTTATTTGGCTTCTACCTATTGACTTGAGTACAACGCAATTTGCAATCAACATACACTTAAACTTTTATTCAGTCTTGTTGTGTCTGTTTCCTGCTTACAACACTTAGAAACAAATGTGAAGGAGCACATATTTTAAACAGAGCGTAAATCAAAACAAAACTTGCATGGGGATCCACAAGAGTGCTGCCTCTTACAAGCAACAGTATGGAGGTTAAAGAATACCTGCTTTATCAGATTAAAAACTATGCATATTCATTAGAAGCAACAATATATATTGCTTCAGATCACTTCAAAGCCAAGAACTGAGCTGTAATAAATCACAGCTAGCTGCACTAGCAACCCAGCACAGCCTTGTGCCAAAAACACCACCAGGCACAGGTCAGGTACCTCACACACACCTGTTATCTAAGGGGTTAAAGCTTGTTTCCAGCATACCGAATTGAGTACAGAAGCCTGCTAGCTTATCCTCCACAACCAAGAACTGTGAGTGGCATCAACTGATACGGGAAATGCAGGAATGCATATTGCCTGATAAATCTGCCTAGTTAGTGTCACTAAAAGCAGAGAGGAGGCATGCACTCTTTGGCAAGGACAGGTAATGAATCATGGAGGTGTCTGTGCAAATAGTGAGGAATTACTAAGAGACATAAGGGTAAGAAGAGTAGGAAAAAAAGGAAATGTCCCCTAAAGTAATTATTTGAAAAAGAATTTGGGAAATAAACAAACAGAAAAGGCTAGGCTCAACTAGCAACCAAATCAAGGCCTGAGAGCTGCCTCTGAATCATATATTACGGTGGCTGGTTTAGCAATGTTTACTAGAAAGCACTACTAAAAGTAATTTTCAGCTCCTATTTCACGCACCTGCCCTCAGGGAACGAGTCTTTGCCTTTAAAACACTGAAGAAAATGGCTGTATTTTCAATGCCATACATTTAAAATACAGTTCTTTGCTGCTAAAGAAAAGCATTTCCAACTCCGTAGTAGAAATCAAAGAAAATATTAAATTTGGCATAAACAGCAATGCAAGACAATCCAGTATCTTGAAATTGTTATCGTGCCATGAAAAACACCTAACATAAGTATACTATGTCCCATTATTCATGTTATTCATTACCCACTGCTCACAGGACCAACAGCATATCAAGCAGATGTTTTGAGAGAAGGGAAGAAAGATCATGACTCCAGTGAAAGTAAACATCTACGCTTAAAAGTTGAACAAAACCACATTAAGCAGATACAGCATTGTGGAACACAGCCAGTGAAAAAAATAAAGATAACTATATTTCCAACAGCAAGTGTTCTATTTTCCAAATATTCCTTCAATGCACAGTTGTAACATAATTTTTACATTAGGTTTGTGAAGATTTTTTTCTTTGGGTAATAATTAAATATAGTACTGCTCAAAGTCACTCAATGGCTTATAAACATAAACCTAGCTTTTCAACATATTGAACAACTCCACTAACTGCTCATGTCAGTGTGCAGATGTGAAATCCTAGCTATAAGAGATACAGCTACAGTACAGTGCAGGGGCATGTAAATCCTTTAATTTACAGTTGCTCATGTGGCATACAGAGGAAAAACTTCAAGAAGCATTGCTAAATGATCTCAATTGCTCTGAACAGACAAAAACTACTTTCCTGTTTACTATACAGAGAAAGAAATTTGGTGTTTTCAACGTAGCGAAATGAAAATCAAACCCAAGAGAGTATTTGTACTGTAACTTTCCCCCTATTTGTCTTTGCAATTTCCAGGAAAAAAATGCAAAAGGATCACTTTTTTTTCCTTTTTAAAGAGAAGGCAGTGAGGATGAGAATATTTAGCAAATGTAATAACAAATATGCAAAAAGAAACATTTATACTTGCCCTTTGAGACTGACAAAATATTTATTATTTACCTTTCTGCCTGGCCTTGGCTATCACTTCGATGTGTTTCATTGCTGCCTTGAGCATTTTCTTTGTTACAACAGTTGGAATATCCACCTAAGTAATAGTTTTAAAATAAAAACATAATTGTTCTAGCTTTTCCCCACAATTTACTACAGGCAACAACTATCAAACATTAATTTGCTTACATGTCCCCATTCTAACCATAAAATGAACCCTCAAGAAACAACACATGACTTCTCTAGGTGAACCAACACTATGCTCATTCTTCTGGGCAAAGTATATGACATCATGTAGAACCAAATGTCATAAACAATATTGTTAACACATTTATTGTCACCATGTTCCCATTATGATTCTACCATTGCAATCATTATAGTAATACAGATTGATTTCCAAGTCATAGTATATGACACCTAGTTCTACTTGAAGATTTGACCACCAATGAAAGCAAGTTAACTACGGTCTGCTTCTAGTACTTGTGTAACTTAACCCTCAACAATCATGTCCACAAGGACCCAAAGCAAAGTGAAACCCTCCTCTCTATGTATACACAGAAAAAAACATCCCAGCTCAGGTAATGGTAGAAGCAGAAAAAAAATCTGAGTTACTGTGTCAAGGTGACCGTTGGTGCCAACAACAGTATCAGGTGATCCTGCTTACAGGGGAAATGCTCCAGCCCCAACCATCTTGGTGGCCCCTTTGCACGACCAACAGAGGAGACATCACCATTTTCTGAATCAACAATGGATCTACGAACAATGCAACTAACACCTGCATGCATTACAACTCCAAATTAAATTTTAAGACCTTGCTCTAGATTTTCACTTTGAAAGATTTACTCCACTTTCACACTCCCATATAATGTCTGTGCGACAGACATTTCCTAATCTTCCCCCATATTCACTTTAAAAAGCAACATGCTTGAGTTTAGAGTAAACAAGAAAGTCATCTGGATTTGATATATAACAAGGACAGAATTAGGCTGTTAATCAGTCATAACAGAGTACACGTACAACTTGTAGCTCAGAAAACATTGCTGTTACTAAGAAGGGGAAAAAAAGACATACATTTATGGCAGTTGCTCCAACAGAGGGGCCAGCACTAAGTAAATCTGGAAACTGAGTTAGCAACTCTTCCTGCTTAGAATAGCCAGAAATTTAGAAGTAGTTCCTGTAAAACAGGCTTGAAGCATTTTACCAGAAAACAGAGTATATGTGCTAATACATTAAACACAGCAAATAAAAAATTTGCATATTTACTCTTCAGAATGTTTCTTAAGAGCTACATTAAGAAACACACCTGTTTTAATTCTTATACTAAGCCATTAACTTAATGACAGTCTATTCTTTACAGACAATGTAAGGACCATGTCTGCATTTAAAGAAGTCAAGCAAGCAGAAGCTACGAGACAGGTAATTTTCTAATAGTTCTTTTTCAATAATTCTCAAAATTGTTCCCACTTTGATTAAGTCACTAAAAGACAGCTAAAAGATCATCCCAAGGTTTTAATAATGCCTTGCACTGGTGTAAAAAACAAAACCATTTGCGAGAGTCACAGAATCATGGAATGGTTTGGGTTGGGAGGGACCTTCAAAGACCGTCTAGTCCAACTGCCTGCCATGGGGAGGCACATCTTTCACTAGATCAGGTTGCTCAAAGCCGTGTCCAGCCTGACGTTGAACACTTCCAATGACAAACTCTCAAAGATGGTTTATAACCAGGAATGGGATAAGCTCCAGAAGGCGGGGACAGATAACGCAAAGAAGAAACTTGGACGGAAACTGGTATACTCTCTGTAAGTCTGACTTTGGAATCGCCATTTTAAAAAACTTAAAGAACTCACTTCAGATGGATATTACTTATTTCTGATGCAAAAACCTTAATAGCTTTAAGTCACCTTACCTTGTGAATTCTCCGAACTAATACAGATGCAAAAAACCGCAGTGTTCCTCTCAGTTCATCCACTGAGGATTCATCATCAGTAATATTTCTGCAGTGTTGTAAAACATGTCATGTAAGAAAACAGAATAATACACATTTATATTAAGACAAGCACAATACATTTGGCACTACTAAAAGCTGGAATAAGAACATTCAACAGTGACATTTCAACTGGTATTAGTTGAAATGAAAGCTACCTGGTGTGGGCAGATTAAGCAGTCTTCTATTTGAGTAAAATACAAAGCATTAACAGTACACACAACAATGGCTTAAGAAACACATCAGTAAATTGGAATTATATACCAATTCCTGCTCTAATATACTCTCTGTAAGATTTTGACCAAGTAAAACCTTAGTTTCCACATATGTGAATGTTTCCTAGTTCAGTGGCATGAAGTGAAACTGAATTAATATCAGCAAAGCCTTTGGAAAAAAAGAGTATTGCAAGCACATACTCCAGTCAAGTTAGTCAAAATTGGATTTTCCATATTGCATACTAACAAGACCTTCTATACTCCAAGATGTCAAATAATTTTCTGCTGTTCTGTACAAATTTGGCTTTGTTAACGCCTTTTGTTTAGCTTTTATTATAAAATTGGTAGTTTCTCATGTAGCTTTTAATGAAATAGGTACAGTCCTTGTATTTCAACTCAGCTTCTTCCAACAGACAACTTTCACTGGCATTTTTTCAACAAGTTCTAATACTTAGATCCCACTTAATCAATAATATTCTCTTTCTTAAATATAAAATCGGGCCTATTTCTGGTCTAAATAGAGATTGGCATTTCCTAAAAGAGAAAAGAAAGCATAGCACAGGAAACTGACAAATGACATAAGTTATTTTTCAAAAAGTTGATCTACTTTTGACGTAGCATGAAATGTGAAACCATCAATTACAAACAAAACAAAACAAGAACCTCAACCTATATCCATTTGGAACAGACCTGAAATTATTTAACGTGGTTTCTGCTTGGAAACAAAGAAATAAAGAAGAATTTAAACAGATTCCCAAATCACTGTGTCAAAATATCATTTAAACTTTTTACCTGGCTTGACAGTTTTCATCTGCTACAATGAAGTATGTTCAGTGAAAAAAATCACAGTAAAAATACTTGAAGCTGATTCACAAAGAAAAATACCTAACTCCATGGCTTTTTTTAGGCAACTGAATGAAAATGGGAAACACACTAAGTCTTAGATGCAGAAACTGCAACTAAACTGAGTGGGAAGAGAGACCATGACAACAGCATTCCACAAAATGCAACAGAAAGAATAAAAATCTAACAGCATTTAAGTATGACTAAAGATATTGGTAAAACTGCACTACAATAGCTGAGAACAAAGAAAGTTACATCCTGCTTTAGCCAATCACCATATGTAAAAGCTATCACAGTTTTTGGCAATAAATGAGTTTCCATATGTAGTAAACGCAAACATTATTTGCATTTTAAAAAGTATCAGTAAAAGCAACAACAGTACATTTGGAAAATATTTTATGCCTACAATATAATTTTACATTATTCAGCATCCAATTGTTGAAAGCAACATTTGCCTGGGCTCTATAGTGTTCAAATGCATGTTGAAGATGAACTGCTAGGTACAGCCTCGACCTGACGGTCAAAGTATGCACCTAACTGCAGGAAAAAGCACCGCAAAGAAAGCAGCCTGGCGTAAGGAACACAACCATCCCCCTCAGCTAATCATACGCGGATAAGAACACTGTACGGGAAGGTTTGGTTTGTTTTAAGATCAGCAGCTGACATTTTGGAAGCAATATAGTTAGCAAATACCCACTGTGTCAAAGGAAGCCAAAGGATTAGGAAACAAATTGTATGACTATTACTAGTATGTGACAGACAACAAGATATATGAAGTAATTTGGACGAAGAAGTTGTTATTTTATTGACACTTGGACAGCCAGTATCTTGGCTAAATCTACTTGGACATGACTTTGTGCCACGTACTTTCACAACGTGCCATAAATTTGCAGAGACAATCTTTTAATCACCAGCAGACTGAAGACTGGTGAAAAAAACATCAAGAACCTGTAAACTCTCAAATCTCTAGTGACACAGTGGAAGGTCCAAATAACTCACTTGGAAACATTTCAAAAATTGGCCACATTTTCCCAGAATTTGAGGAAAAACTGAAAAACACAACTGTCAGTGTAATGGAGAAATTTGCTAAAAGAAAAAGGCTCAGTCTGTTAATTGTAAACAGTTACTGAGTCCAATGTCTCAAAAGAGATACACCCAACTGCTATTCCATGCAAAGTCTTAGCATCTACTGATAAATGAAAACCATATACAAATGATTTTTTTCCCCTGTGTGTCAATTATTCTTAGGAAATTTGGCCAACTCCTATCAAAAAGATGCAGAAAATAAGTTGCAAGCTGGTAAAATTGTAAAGCTATGGTCTGTAACACAACAAAAACCCTGAATTTTCCTTGCATTACTTGCATTTAAAATAGAAGCAGCTCCATATGTGAAAACACTGGTTTTAGTCACTATCAAAGAAAAAGGTTTTTATATAGCATTACAATTGCATACAATTCATATTGCATTTACACATGTATTACAAAAATGTGGTAATTACTGGATTCTAACCTAATCTGAGAGAACTAGGGTGCAGTAGCATCAATGATTAAAACAAAAAAAAAAATCAGTAAGCATAGAGTGACTCATTCAAACTTCAAATTCTCCTGTTTGAAACGAGGTTGGTATAAGCAAGATATTATATGGTTTTATTGCACAGCATACAGCATAAGCAATAGACTCAGGCCAGTGTTTTGTAGCTCTACAAACTTGGATTGCTTACAACTATGCTCTACTCTTCTCAAATAGTTGCAGAAATTCTTAAAACACAAATATTTAAATATAACCATTATAAATCCTTTGAAAAAGCCAAACAAAACCTGCATATAAGTATGACTTCCTATTTCAGCAGAATTCATTGGATTTTAAATACTAATCTTCATTCCCCTAAACTGATCCAAGTTTAGGGATGTTTGCCTCTAAATTTTAACCTGCTAGTAAAATATTACAAATTCTTGCACAGTTTATTATTGAAACAAACATTTCCTGAGCAATATATCTATGATTTTATCTTGCAACATACATTTCTGGTAATTATTACATTGCCTGGGCTTCTGAGCGAGATATGTCATGTTACCTCTCTAATGTCCAGGGTATGCAAGGTGCTGCAAGGCAGCATCAGCTGGCATGGCATAAAAAAAAAAAGAAAAAAAAGAAAAAAGAAAGAAGAAAGAATGATGAAGTAGCTTCTGCACAAATTCCATTCATTTGAAACGGGGGCAGCTAGCATGAGGAATTATGCCCAGACTTTTCTGCAAGGGAAAGCAGTAAACCGTTTTACCAATCTAGTCTGGCAAGTCTGAATTGCCTGCTGGTGGTTACCCATGCTGCTAAATAAGGATAGTGTGGATGCAAAGGCTTCTGATTTGGCTCTGTGAAGAATTACCCAGAGTAAATGAGGTTTGTTAGCTCAGAAAAAATATTTCACGAATGCAAGAGTCCTTTCTCTAGGGTGAGCTGAGCTATACAAACCGTGTAGGTACACCTAAGTACGAAAAGTCAGAACAAAGATGCTCCACGAGACAGACCTCAAGCGGCTGCACACAGGCACAGTTCAGGCCTCCCTGCACGACTGCTGCTCAAAATACAGGAAAGCATAGAAACACCTGAATGTCTAGAGGGAATGAGACCATACCTGACATTATTATTATTAAGCTGAAACGAGTAAACCTTTCAGGACCAAGTTGCTTCCTGCAGAATTACTGAGATACCACAGCACTGTAGCTCACTGAACTCCCAGTATTTCAGGTTAACAGAAAGCTTGTTAGGTCTGGTCAGCATGATGTGAATTTACGGGGCTAGTTCAAAATCTGGAGATGCAGCCATGTAAAACTACAGACAGCACAAAACATCTATATAGCTGACCAGAAGACAAGGTGTAGCAGAATCTAGGCTGGCTGACTCTGTACCAAGTATAATTTACACTGTACTTCCAAATAAAATACGTGTATGGCTATCCCCAACACAGGATATATTCCAGACTTCTACCGCCCTGGGCGTCAGAGATCTAGGTAACACATGGAATCCAAGTTTCCTTGTCAGTCCAAAACAAAGACACTGAAGGCACCTTCCACCAGCCAAAAAATCCTATCTAATTTCAAATTATGAAATACGGAAGACTGTTCCCTTACATTTGTTGCTTTATCAAACAGCTCAACGGAACATGCTCTAGTTTTCTGTATTTGAAAGTTAAAGTGTTTTCCAACATGCTAATTCACAACACACGGTGCTAAAGCTCCCTCTGCTGTTTGCATAAGCAGTTAAGTTTTATACTTCAGTGTATTCATCACACAAAGATACATGTGAGACATGCAGATATTGGCAACAATTAAAAACCAATCAGGCAAAGAAGTCTGCCCAGAAAGTTTTAGATCCCAGAGACAGCACAGAGTAAAAGAAAAAAAGTATAAATTTCTTTTAGCACAAACTGAACCTTTCTATCCAATGAAAAAGTCAAATTCAGAATTAAGGCAAAATGTTGTTTTAAGACAATGATGCCAGCCGGCGCGATCAATTAAAAATATTTTAAGTATCTTCTAAGTCCTCTGAAGCACTAGTTAATATCTAAATGTACAAGGCCAAAAAGAAAAAATAATTAGCCATAGCCTTTTCTTTACACACTATTTTAAAGTTATTTACACCCTACTACTCTATTCAGCTCAGCATAACCACTCACAGCCTTAAAACTCCGCAAATCACCAGATGTTCTGCAAGAAGGTGGCCACAACATGCATTCAAAATACCTTTTCTGTATTAATTAAAAGTGAAATTTTTGTTTTTAAAAAACTGTTAAGTGATTATTTTTTCAAAGCAATATGAAAGATCAGTATGCTTCTAATCTGGAAATAAATTTCTGGGGGTTTTTGAATTTTTATACAGGTTTTAATCAAGCCATAGGTACTTCCAAGTAAGAGTTATCAGAAAAGTAACATATAAAAATGAATAATCCAAAAGTGTCTTTAGGATGAAATACAAATTTCAGAACCACCTCTATCATGCCTAAATTATTAAAAGATCTGTTGTACTCTGCTACGAGACAAAAAAATGATGAAACTGTAGCACTTAAAAGTATGCTTTGTATTTCACTAAAGAAACAAATGTTTGTTTTCAGATGGCTCTTCCTTATACAGTTTGACAGATATTTATGATATTCAAAAATAGTAACGTCTAGGTAGGTAAAGCTCATACCTGTACCACGGATAAATAAAGTTTTCCAGCACCAACTCAAGCACCTGTGCAGAACAGAGACAACCAAATTACAAATTAAACAGTTTACCGTAAGTCCTTGTTAGAAGAGTTAAAAACATGAACACCTTCCAAAAGTCATAGAATGTAATTCATACATCATAAAAATTTAACATACAAACGTGTACGCTGCAATTCTATTGTGAGATCCATCATTCTGCATAATAATCAGTACTCTGGGCAAACAGCAACAAAGTGATGGTTTCATCAGGTATCAACGTGAAATGGCTGCCACTAGTACTAACGACAATGTAAAGCACAGTGCCACGGCCACTCTGTTAGGGCGAATGCTATGAAAAAAGTAATCTTACCTTCAAACAGCCCTTCCCTAATTTTTCAGGTCAGCTCCTGTTCTTTTCTGATGTAGTGTGGAGTTGCCCACAGGCACAGCTACCCATCCTACACTTGCACACACCTCCATCCCTTTTCATCCAAACCTCCACCTCCTCCAACTCTCCCTCACCCTCCAAGTGGGACAGTTGATGCTGTATGCTCTCCACTCACAAAGAAAGCAAAAGAATCGTAAAAAGCAATTTCTAGGAAAGCCGTTCTCCTCTCTCCACATCCTGCCCCACAGCTCCCAACAAAGCCTGCCTGCCTTATGGTCCAGCCATCTCCTGAAGCCCCAACGAGAGCACTTCCCAAAGTCCTTGTCCTACATCTATCTTCATGGCCTCCTCTCTCCTGTTCCTAGCCCCTGTATATCCCACCTACATGGATCTCTGTAGGAGAATCTTTTCCACCCCTTCCATCAAACCTGTTCCTAACAGGCCAAGCCTGTCATTGCCTTTTCCATGCCAGAAAACCTGGGTTAATCAGGAAGAACCAGTGCTGCTGCAGCCATGTCACAGGCACGCCTGGTTCAGCTTGGCTTTCAACGCCACAGCAGGATGGCAGGCAGGGGAGGTGACAGTCCCTGTTCAGTCTGCCATGGCTGCCACCATCATATCATATACACAAGGTGTACTGCTAGCTGGACTGTGGCTTTGGCATCTCTCCTTACACCTACACAAAAGTTTCAAGTAACCGTGACAGTCCTTGCACCATGATTAGCAAAAAGAAAACTTCTGAAGGGGAAACGTCAGACAGTGCCAAGAAAAAAAAAACACATGGGGAAGGATAAGGAAGGATAAAATTTTCTTGAGATTTTTCCTCTTTCACTGTAACCCCAAGATATACCCCATACTGCCTTCTCCTGTTGCAGCTTATCCCTCAGTTGGAGTCACCGCTTTAGAGATCAGCTTGTGCTCAGCAGCATTAATGCTGATCAAGCCAGTAAGAGAGAACCTGTGTGTTGCTACGTGAGGCTGCTGTGCTGTATTCTACAGAAGGATCGGTTTTATGAAAGAAGCCACTATGTTCAAAGAAAAGTGTAAAATCTGTTTGAAAGGAAAGTTGAATGTAACAGCTGATACAAAAGTGTCATTTATGAGAGTAAGTATTACTCTTACAAGATTTGCTGCCATGCTCACTCACACTGTATGCACTGCAAGAATTCAAAGCTTACTAAATTTATACTATCTTTACGGCACTACATGCCTCTGCTCTACTCGTGATCATAAAAGCACACTCAGTAAAACGCACACCACAGCCTTTTTAATTCCTCTCAATTCTTCAGACTCGAGCAGCTGATGAACATTCTTTTTCTGTCTTCACTACTAAGAATATCGCCTACTCAAATTTTATAAGATACTCTCTTCTCTTTTGCAATTGTTCCATTTCAGTGATTTTCCTCCCGTTGTCTTTAAAGGCGAAGGAGAAATTTTGTTCCTTCGCCCTCTCTCTGAACGGATGTTTTCCAGTTTGGGATAACTTCTTTTTTTTAGATGCCTGTGTTATGGACCATTTTATGGTCATCAGTGTCTTTTCTCCTACCTCTACGTGCTTGAAACTGTAATATGATCACGTGTTGATGATGGATGGGCAAGCTAAACATTGCCGTCCCCCCCTGTAAAAATCTCTTGTTTCCATTAAAAGCTGAGTGTAAGGGTCTGGGGTGATGACAACAGATGCTTTACTTCCCAGGCCAGAAGAGAATCTTCTTTGGAAGTTACTCTTCAGACAACAGGAGGGAGATCACATCCAGCTCCACTCAGCAAACACAGATCATTGGTCTTAAGAGCAACAGATCAGACTACTCAAAACAGTTTCCCTGATGCCTTCCACAGCACTGCCAGTATATAAACAACCAATTCACTCCCTAGGAGTCTCAGCCTAGCAGGTATTGCAACGCTGTTTTTGTTCATGCAGAGTTTCTAACAAAATAAACCTCTTTTAGGGCTCAAACTGCAGACTCTTTCAAAAAAAAGCGTCTTTAAAAAGCCTGCAGAAAAATCCATACTGTGCATCTGTCTCTTAAAGGATCCCTTTTCTTTCTTCCTCCGCTTTTGCTCTGCGCCTCCCCATCAAGAGCAATGACAGCAGACCATCTTCCACTTGGAATGGAAAGTGCACTTGGACAGCCTTCAAGCACAAGACAGTGCACTCAGAGGGAGTACAACGCACTCCTCTTGAAAGAATTTGCTTTCTCTGTGACTACTGCTTTGGAACTGAAAGCCTGTCCATCAGACGCGTGTCACTGCAATTTCAGTTCATCAGCTGTTAATACAATTCGCTGGCGCTCTCTTTCCCTACAGTCCAGAGGCTTCTAAAGCCGCTAGAAGAATTATTTCCAGTAGTGGGAGATCTCATTCTTACTGCTAGATAAGCCAAACACACATGGTTCTGAGAATCATCTTCCCGTGGTTATTAAATCAGCAAAGAAAGAAGGAAGGATGCAAGACCCGATGACCCATCCCACTCTGGATAAGGTCTCCTTGAGATGCATCCCATGTTTGTAGTAACTGACTTCCATTTGAACTATTTCACAGACTTGCCAGTGTTTCTCTTGTTATCTCCTGCTTGCACAGCCACACTGTAAGGGGGGGG
>VZSC01013078.1:31977-56977 GCA_013398225.1 Steatornis caripensis
GGGGGGGGGGGGGGCTTTATGGTAATGATTCCCCAGGGCAATGCCATGCAGATAACCCCAAAGACCCAGAGGCAGTATGCACAGAGACAGACAACTAACTCAAAATAGACTCGAAGTCCACATATTGCTGGTCCCAATATGGGAGGTCAAGATGTGTTCTACTAGTACTCAAGTTCTCAGTACGGCCTTAATAAACAAAGCCTTGATGCTGGACACACAGAAAGCAGTCCCTGTTTGAACATTTACTAAACTCCTGGCATGACAGAGGCAGTTACACGTGATGCTCCTTGCACCAAGGTACTGTACTGAAGCTAAGACACAACTACAGTGTGAAATCATCCATACTGCAAAATACAAGCACTCAAGGTGATTGACTGCCAGTAACTGGAATTCAAGGTGTACAGTCCATGCAGTGTTTACACGAACGCTATGAGCCCCGTGACTGTATCAGTGTGATTCTCTAAGTTGGGAAAAAAAACTGTCTAATCATCCACTGCACTTTTGTAAAGCACTAGGAAAGCAGGACATGCATACCCAGTTCCATTCTTGCAACACCAACATTATTCAAGCTCATTTGCTCACCCTACACACACATGCCAACAGAGAATAGGACATCTCAAAGTATGACAGTTAATGATATGAAATTTCCTTTTCTATAAAGTATTATTCTCTGGTTTTAAATACAAATGATCAGTCATTTCATTTAAAGCCTACCTATCTTTCAAGCATTTTGCAAAATGACTCGTTCTACTACACGTGAGCAGTTTTGAATTGGGAAGAGATTACAACTGTAAAACCAAATGCAGCAGATAGCAATATAAGCAGCAGCTGAACTAAAAACAAAATAGAAATTATTTTCTAGCATGCACGGCAACACTGCAAGCTAGTCAGTTCATTGCTGCTGAAACAAGCTTTCCCTGGACTGCCATTGAACAGACCCCGGTTGTCAGGAACTGTAGAGCCAAGTGATGAACGATTCAGTAGCAGGTCAGAACCACTAGGCCAAATTAGACGGGAAAGGAGCAAGGATTTGATAAGCAAGCCACAAATGCAATTTGAAAAGCCTTAAAAGACAGTACAACTAGACAGCTGAGACTACTCCTTGACAGAAGAACAAGTGATTCTCAGTAAGAAAGCATACAGGCCGCTGTGCTGCTGTGAGAGTTCTGGCACAGGAGCATGTTCAGACAATAACTGATTTCTTGTAATGCATTTGTCCATTTCTTACTTTTAGAAAATTAAAAGAAAGATAAAATCCTGGTCCCATAATCAAGAACCCTGAGAATTTAACAATTAAGGAAAAACTTGTAAGATCAACCGACAGCACCCTGATCGACAAAAGCATTTCTTTCATGACGCTGATCAAGAGTAGCTGAGCAGTGTTCCACAGATTTGACTTGCAACCATCCCTCACATAGCAAAAATGAGATTGTAGGGAAAGAACTGAGTTCACTAACTGAATAATAGAACTAAATTCTCCTTTATACAAGGTATAACACCTGAAATTTTATACAACATAAAACTGACCAACAGGTATCACATCCTAATTCAAAAAGAAAACATTGAGGAAACTAACATAGAGCACCATGCGTCAGAAACTGGAAACAAAATTATGCTTATGTCACTGCACTATTTTTATGCAGGATACAGCCCAAACTGTCAAACACTGACAGATGCATGGTTGAGGCAGTTTAGAGTTCAACTATAATAAGAAAAATAAATGAAGGGAGGAGGAAAGTCCAAGCACAGGTTTTTCTTACTGTTCTAAAGCATGTACAGCAGCTAGATAACCAAAACAACGCTGCAAAAGATTAAGAATTTGCAAAGTGAGATAAACTGTCATCGCAATCCAAGAGAGAAAAATCCATGCTTCTGAGAAAAACTTGGATTTCTTCTGATTCGAGCGTGTATTAAATTATTCTGTAAGCACTTGAAAGCACAAGCTAGAAGACTATACAATTGATTCAAATTAGAAACAGTTGGAAACGAGAACATAGCCAAAATTCTTCAACCTGCAAAGGAAGAACTAGAAAAACTAATCCAGAATAAAAAATCCCAGAATTATTCCAAGTATTTAAAGAATCTGCTTTTTGGAAGCAGCCTGCACTCCTCTAGAATCTCATTAATCTTAATTCAGGTCTCACTGTATCAGCTTCCCTCTAATGTATGACTAACTCACAAAAGCACATAGGAGCAGTCTCTCCTTCCCACCCTAAGCAGGCTATCCAGTTCCAGGCACGCATTACATGCTGCAGCCCCAGAGCCGTTGATCAAGAGGAACTCGGTGTAGGCAGTACCCCTGCTACTCTTAACCAGCACAGAAGAGTTGCAAGGAGGAACAATGCAATGAGGTTTCTCATTCCAAACAGTACCCTACACAGGTGAAAATGGTGGCCCAGACTGCTTGTTTGAGTCCATCAAAGACGATTACGCTGGCTCACTGCCCCAGAAAGGCACAGAACTTGGGTCTGGCACTTACTTCTAGTTAAGCACCCAACGAAAAGAAAGGAATAACAAACATGGCATAGATATACAAAAGCCATGTCTACATTGCTAAATAATGCAGTGTCAGGGACATGCCGCTGAAGTAGAAGGAAAAAAAAACAAGAAAGAAAAGCCCACACCGCTTTGGTAAAAGCAGAAACAGCAATCAAATACAAAATGACAATGTGTAGCAACATACTTTAAAGATCAGCCTTAGAAGGTAACTGTGGTATCTACTCGTATCTCTTATGAATAACATACTGCGAATAACTTTTTTAGCATTAAATACTCATTTAAGCTAAACAGGAAATTTTTCAGTTCTTCTGAATTTACCACACCCTTTGGTAAACTGTCACAGTTATTTGCTGCCCAAACTTCTAAAAAAGTTACATGCATATAAGCATTTATTTTACATTTAATTATTAAAACAAGAGGTTAAAAAAAAGCCTACTTAAATTATATTCAACAATATTGTTATTTTAATGCACCTGGGCCAAAACGTATTCAAAAAATAAATCATTTTAATAGATTAAGTAATTTTAAAGCAATAAATGTTTGCTTCTGAAGTTACAGAAGAAGTTACTAAATTAAACCAAAGGAAGTCAACAAGTTGTTATCTGTGTTTTTTTAAAAACATTCCTCAACTGTCCATCCCTCTCTCTTCTTAATGTTTTCTTTCTTCTCCTACTCCTGCTATGGGGCACGCCCGGGGACACCATCGCGCACAGCTGAATTAAAGAGTCAGCTTACACCACAAACTGAGCTTTGACTTCATACACACCGCGTCATTAATTGCAAGAGCTGACATGCAAGAATCTTCTCATTTCTGACATGCCAACTGTTCATCCTCCTACCATAGAACTCCAAAGTTGGAATTCTAAATAAATGGAAATCAAGCTACATAAGTGCTTGTGTATTTTCCCAGCTTTGAAAAAGGACAAAGGTTATCTATTTAGCTGCCAATGTACTTCAGCAATTACCAACCACGGAGGAAAAAAAAAAAGCAAACTCAAAGAAAAATAGCTCTTCATATAGCTCTTCTCTTTCTAAAGAGAAAAGAACAGAACAAAATTTCTGATTTACAGTCTTATTAAAAACAGGTATTCATGCCATTCTTTTAATAAATCCATTCATTTCCTTTTTTTGACAGATTTTGTTACAGCTTTGTCTCATGATTTTAAAAAGCTACCATCACATCATCTTCGTCACAGAAATTTTATAGCTAGAGCAAAATCATCTCTTAACATACACCTCAACAAACTAAGCAGCCTGAAATCCTTAACTTCTCAAGAATCAGACATGTCCAATTATAACTGTTCTTTCCTAGATACTTCCCAATTTACATAGCTATTTATTCTACATTATAGGCACACTACTACATAAACAGTCACATGCGCGTTAACAAGCAGGCCAACTCACCTCTCTGCTCCCAACATATATTCTTTTGATTTGACTTTTACAGGAACAAGTTAACATATACGGGAAGCACACCTGAACTACCCACGGAACCAGAAGTAACAGGTCTGAGACACGTAATAAAACTCACTGAACTTCAAGGCACTAAAGAAATGAAGCAGCAATTACCTCAGAGAGTGATGCATCAACCTTGGAAGGCACTTTCAGATCCAGCCACGGCTGATAGTTTTCCAGAAGCAAGGTAGGTCTGTAGGAGAGCATTGTTGATGTAACAATATTTAATCAAAATTTTCCTGCTGCTATGTGCAAAATGTAAGAAATACTAAGCTTACCAGTGCCATGTGTTTAATTTACCTGTGTCTCTTGCATTTGACCTTGCCACATACAGCACAACTGTGACCATGGGGAAATAGTTCCGGCAATTCTAATTGCTAAGAGAAAATATTTGGACAAGTTTACGTTCCTCAAAATGATGACTCTTAATACACTGATACATTCATGAATTTCACTTTAGAGTACTCGGTTACAGAGAACTGAACAGCACAAAGTTGTTCTCCCAGCAGGAAAACAAGATACCAAGGCACAGTATGAGAGACGACTGAACCAACCAGAAAAATCGCTTCCACTAAAGCGAAGTTTGAGGAGATAAGATGCCCCTTCACATCTCCAGTCATCTCCCTGTACACCAGTTGGTGTAATAAGAGACCAGCTGGTTTCTTTACAAAACTTGCCCGACTTATCACCTTGAACTACTGTAACTATAACGTCTGTAGCTCTATCATTTTCATTTAGAGAACAACAATTTCCTTTGGGAATGGTTATTTTTTCTTTGAAATGCCCTAGCACTTAACAATCAGCAAAGAAGACTTAGCACTGGCTTGCCAAAGGAAGAGCACCTTTAGGGAAAAAAAAAAAAAAAGCCTAAAAAAGGAGAGGACAACTAATAATTTCTCAATGACTTGCCACTCAAGTGCCAAAAGTGAAAAACAAGCAAAGCAAAAACCAGCGTCCACAAACACTCCCAACACGAGGCTTTACAGCCGTATGTAATTTGATGGGACTACGCAGAAACGTACAAAGAATCCAGTCGTAACCGCTGTTATGTTTGCTACAAAACAACGACCGGTTGGCGGATACCAGCTGTACCGACGAGTAGTATTTCTGAAAGCAGGCAGAATTACACAGGAATTGCTACCCGGTATAAGCTCTTTCCAAATTTCAAGAAAGCACAAGGGCGGTATCAGACGTATTTACCTTGGGTTTATACTTTATTGTAAAGAGAATATTGGGCAAGAGGGAGTCCGGCCCCAGGCAACAGTAGAAGGTGACGACACCAGCCACAAACGACCAGAAGATCATCAAAACGTGGAGATACCTTGCAAACAAACAGGGAGGAAACCTTACTGCGCGACAAGGCACCAGTGCCACAGCGGGCCCGGCCCGGCCCGCCCCGCCCCAGCCCTCCCGGCCGGGTTACCGGTTGAGGAGGAAGGTGGCGGCGCCCAGCCCCAGGAGGAGGCAGCAGAAGAGCGGGTACTGCCGGCAGGTCTCCCGCAGCACCTCGGCGCCCCGCACCCACTGCCGCAGCCGCTGTCCGGCCGCCCGCACCCAGCCCATAGCCGGCCCCTCTCGGCCCGGCAGCCGGGAGCAGAGCGGAAGCCGAGCCGAGGCGAGCCGCGCCGCTTCCGGTCTCGGCGGGCACGTGACGGCGCGCACGTGACGACGGCGCCGGGCGTCACGCGGGGCCGGCGGCAGCGGCGGCGCGGGCGCCATGTTGTTGGAGGGGGGCAACCCGACGTGGCGGCGGCGGTGGGAGGTGGGTGAGGCGCCCCGGCCCCTCGGGCCAAGAGCGCGGTGCGGCTGCCCCGCCGGGCGCTCCAGCTCCTCCTTCCCTTCCCCCGCGAGCGCCGCAGCTCCGGGCAGGCGGGCATGGCGATCCGCGGCAGCGCTGAGGCGGCCGGTCCGGGCCGGGGTTGAGCGGCCCCGGGCCGCGGCCGAAGCCGGAGCGCCCCGAGGCCAGCGAGAGCCCTACAGGGCCGGGGGGTGGGGGTCGGGGGGGCAGCCCGGCGACTGCTGGCCCCATCGCAGCGCCACGGCTGTCGCTGGCAGGGAGAAGCAGCGGTAAGGCCGGTCGCGGCCCGCGCTTCTCCGAGGGGTGAANGGCAACAGTAGAAGGTGACGACACCAGCCACAAACGACCAGAAGATCATCAAAACGTGGAGATACCTTGCAAACAAACAGGGAGGAAACCTTACTGCGCGACAAGGCACCAGTGCCACAGCGGGCCCGGCCCGGCCCGCCCCGCCCCAGCCCTCCCGGCCGGGTTACCGGTTGAGGAGGAAGGTGGCGGCGCCCAGCCCCAGGAGGAGGCAGCAGAAGAGCGGGTACTGCCGGCAGGTCTCCCGCAGCACCTCGGCGCCCCGCACCCACTGCCGCAGCCGCTGTCCGGCCGCCCGCACCCAGCCCATAGCCGGCCCCTCTCGGCCCGGCAGCCGGGAGCAGAGCGGAAGCCGAGCCGAGGCGAGCCGCGCCGCTTCCGGTCTCGGCGGGCACGTGACGGCGCGCACGTGACGACGGCGCCGGGCGTCACGCGGGGCCGGCGGCAGCGGCGGCGCGGGCGCCATGTTGTTGGAGGGGGGCAACCCGACGTGGCGGCGGCGGTGGGAGGTGGGTGAGGCGCCCCGGCCCCTCGGGCCAAGAGCGCGGTGCGGCTGCCGGGCCGGGCGCTCCAGCTCCTCCTTCCCTTCCCCCGCGAGCGCCGCAGCTCCGGGCAGGCGGGCATGGCGATCCGCGGCAGCGCTGAGGCGGCCGGTCCGGGCCGGGGTTGAGCGGCCCCGGGCCGCGGCCGAAGCCGGAGCGCCCCGAGGCCAGCGAGAGCCCTACAGGGCCGGGGGGTGGGGGTCGGGGGGGCAGCCCGGCGACTGCTGGCCCCATCGCAGCGCCACGGCTGTCGCTGGCAGGGAGAAGCAGCGGTAAGGCCGGTCGCGGCCCGCGCTTCTCCGAGGGGAGAGGGGGAGCTCGGAGCTCCCGAGCCGGGTCGAGCTTGGTCGGCCCTGAGGGAGCACCCAGCTCCCGGAGGAATTCTCCGAGCAGCCCTCCGGGGACGGACCCACTCAGGTGGCATTTCGAGCCCTGCGCATCGGAGAGCTCTGATGAGAGCAAGCTTACCTAGTTATAAATACTTGGGTGCTGGACAACCGGGGCTCCCAGCACCAAGCAGCCAGGAACTGTTACATCTGATTAAATGCTCTATATTTAGATGATGACTGAACCAAATCATTTAGCGACTGGGACACTAAAACCATCTAAACACCTCTCAAAACTTTCTTAATGGCTTGCAAAGAGAAGTAACAGGGTAGGAAATGTAACACATCCCTCCTTAACATCAGTAAGTATATACAAGGTTAAGACACTGAAAATACACTAATTGTGGAATGTAGTTTACTGCTAGTGAGAACAATTTAAAGCCAACTTCACATGAGCGTACACTGTCGGTGACAAGCCTTCAAACTGCTTTAATGCTTTCAGCAACTCTGTAGTTAACTCAAAGTTACTTAGTATGACACTACTGATTATGGGAAGATTAGTTCATTGGACAAAATAAAAGTGTTTGAACAGCTTGCGGGAAATCTTACTGATGGAGGGGCTTCCGAGTTGCAAATACGAGAAGGACCTGCTCAAGAAGAAGTGCCTGCTTTTATCTTTGAGTTGTTTTGGGAAGTTGCTGTTGCCTTTTATATTCATTTGCACTAGCCCCACATGGGCATATCTGGGCAAAGGATTAAAATACTCCTGTTCAAAAGAGTTGTGTTTACAAATCTTCAGTGAAAACCCCCCAGCTACACTGTTAAGGAAAAGTCAGTATTTGGAAGGTGAGTCTATCTAGAAATCAAAAGCTGAAAATAGCTTTCAGACTCTTCTCTTGGATGTTTGTCATTTTATGCAACACTTCCCTTGACCTCTAGAGCAGGTGAAATGCTGCAGTTTGACTGCAGTATGTTGACCTTTCTCAAGAAAGTTTGGCAAAAGCCCAGGGTCAGCTTGAATTTCTTCAAGAGCATCTGCACAGTCTTCTTTCATGTCAGTCCACACGTTTTCTATTAGAAAACCAAAACAAGTAAGGTGCATACACACAGCAAATCTCTACTGTACAGTCTATTCAGAGGAAATTAAGTTTTCCTCAGATGGTGCAGGTTTTTTGCTACCTGCTGATTTTATCCTCAGCTTTACTGCTTGTTATTTTTAAGTCATTTATTTTGCAATGTTTTGAATAAGGCCTAACTTTTAAAAACCTGTAATTCTTACAAGTATTTCATAAAGGTATCACAGCATCGTGTATCTCTAACATAGGAAGCAACTTGCACAGCAAACCACCAGGAACATTAGTCAAACTTCTGCTTCCATTTGTGTTCTGTACTCTGGGTAAAGTTTCTTTAATGTGTAGCTTCATTGTTCAAGGTTACATTTATTTAGCGTGAAATTGCCACATTCACACGAGGCACTAATTGTACCTTACCATCTTGTGAAGCTGTGCTGTTTCCTTCAGTTCACAGACTTTACGTCTACTGGGCAGACACTACAACAACAACCTGCTTTATCCCATCCTGCTCACTCTGCCAGAGACAGCAGTGTTCGCATTGCCCATCTCCCTGTATAAGCCTTGTCCTTGTGACTACACTGATCGTTCTGCTACGCTGAAAGGCAGAGCTGAGGTTTGTTTTCCAACAAAATAAAACACAGAAGAATGAAAGTGAATATTGACAACATCAAGCTTTTCACAATTCTGTTTTTATGTGACAAGATCTTTATCCATTCCACAGCAAGTCTTTCTCTCTTCACGTAAGTTCTTAGGAAGATTCTCTGTTTAAATGGAGAACTGAGGGGAAAACATGGAGATGGGCTCTGAAGCAACGTGGCCAGGACTGGATTATTCTGGAAAGCCAATTTTTATTTTAATATTTAAAAAGTAAAAGGATCTTTCACTCATCATACAAGTCATCTTACAAGAGTTGGTTCTCGGTACTTTTTTGTTTTTAAATACCAACAGAAGAGTGCACATTCTAGCATTCAAAAAATATATTAGTGATTTTAAACATAAAATATAAAGCTGCATTTGTTGGCTGAATAGTATCAGTTATAAGGCTGAGATTCTATTTACCAAAGTGCTTTTCTTTAGCTTAGAAAAACTTTTCATAAACCACACAGTGAACTATAATATACAGAGTCTCACCAGCTGATTGCATTTACTTTACCCTCCAAGTCTGCTTTTGCTCTTTTCAAGGCATTACATATTTATCTTTTTCAAGGATACAGTTGTCCAGGCTGACTTACATAACTTAATCCTTTTTATTTACTCAACGAGGAATTAATTTGCCTTTATAAATTATTCCCCACAAGTTCCTGATCATTTCTTGTGGGTCCTTTCCAGAAGTTCAAATAGAAGGCTTCAATATTAACCTTTAACTTCCGCAACTTAGCAGAAAACTTCAGAGAACATTGATTTTGAATATTTAACAGATAGCTAAGCTTAAATAAAAAAGTGAAACTGAAGTTGGTGACTCGGATCACGAGAAAATTAAGCATTAACAGGCACTTCAGAGTTGACTTTTAAGTTCAAAACTTAGCATCCATCAAGAGTTCCTTGTTTCAGTCTGTGAGATAATTCAGTTGTATGCCAAAGCCTAAGGTGACAATTGACATTCAGTAGCAGTTCTTGGCCTTTCTGTATTAAAGTAACACAAACTTCGGGGGAGAGTAGAAGCTGACCATCGAGTACACATTTCTGGTTTGGGTAGGAGGATAATTATTAGCACTCAGGTAAACAAAATTAGCTTTCCTGTTATAAATAGTCCCATTAATGTCTCTGTTAATGAGTTAATAAACTGCCAATAGTCAGATTTATGGCATCAGGGAATCGGCTCCCAGCACCACCCACACAAACCCGTGCTTGTCACCTGTGTGGATGGGAGTGTGTGCTGCCAGTGCTTGGAGTAGGTTCTTAAATTTGCTTCCTGGACTGCCACATTATGGACTGTACATTGACCCTCAGTATTATAAGATTAAAGCAAAGTGATAAGCTCTTTTTTTAAGAGACTGTAATATAAAATTCAATTAGAAGACCTGAAAATACCTACCAGGCTGTGTTTAGGCCAAAGCTGTGAAGTCACTGACTGGCACCAGGCAAAATAAAGACTTGCAGAGGGGAAAAAAAGGCAGGGAGACAGTTCTGGAACGGAAACTCAAGAACCCACTTCAAGTGAGACAATTTCCAGAGGGTCAGTTTAGTATGCCCAGCAAGAACAATGCTGGACAAACCAGAGAGGTGTGGAGGAGCAGTGAACGTGTTAGAATTTCACTGAGACAAGCAAGGTCCATTTGGGAAAACGTACCATTGGAAAAAAGGAGGGAGCGGGGGGGAGGCAACGTGCTAGGGGCAGTTTTGCCTTGAGGAATGCATAACTCTCAAGGAGAAGGTGAAAAGGGTCAGAGCAACAGCAACGCTAGTGTACATACAGAGCTTTTCTTCAAATTGTTTACACGAAAAGGATTTTTCTGAATACATTCTTTTACAGACTAGATACTGGAGAGAATTTAGATATTAAAGATTAAAATAATTTGTCCTGTCGTAAACTACAGTTTATGGGACATTAAGTGAGAATGATATAGAGCAGAAAGTTGCAAAGTGGGTGTAAAAGATCACTACAGACAGTAAGATATAGAAGCTGACAAATTAAGAAAAAAAAACCCAAAACCCCATCAAAAAACACCACTAAGGAATATGCATAAATACAGGCACTAGACCTATACAGGACATACTGGAAAAATGCTTAAAAGAAACGAATATAAGGTTTGTGGCAACATTTGGCAAGGGTATAGTCTATGGAAATTTTGTATTTGTTCACCTGAACAAAAAATAAGCTCTCTGGATATGCACCTTAATCTAGTATTAAGTGAGGTAGCTGAATTGGTATGTGCAGGGGGAAGATCCGGAAAACCTAATTCCTTCCAAAAATCTAGGCTGCTCAGGGAGGAAGGCAGCTGCATGTTAAGAATTTGTAAGAAAAGGTTCGTGAAATAAATGAGCTGTACCAATACAAATTGTCAAAACAACACCATAGCCCATACTTATACACACTTTCTGAAAATGGGGGAAGTTTTCTAGTAAGGAGTTTGAGGAAGAACTTGAGCTATGTTCCTTTGATTCAGCTGAATTAAAAAAAAAAATCAAGAAAATCCTTGCAAGATGACATGCATTTATATTAAAACACTGCAAAGTGTCGCAGCGCCTATGCATCATAGCTACGATGAGACCTGGAGAATTTAAAGCTACTGTAAGTTTTTCCTCACAGATGATGGATTCATAGGACAGCTGTATTGGATCAGCAAAGGTTCAAGTACATGAGCATCCTGTTTGTGGCGGCGGCCATCAGGCGATACATACCTAGGAAAAAGTTGAAACAAGCATAGCAAGATTATAGTAATACTTCCCCAGAACATTCTTTTACTCCCAATTTGCAATCTTGGGGATATCCTGAGAATTTTTTTCCTAAGTTTCAGATTGCTTTTTGAACAGCCATGAACTTTAACATTCACAAAAATAATGCAGCAAGGATTTCCACCAGTTATTTACACTTGTGTGAGTAAAGATAAGCTCTCAAAACATTCACGTGTTTCATTATTTTATAAAAAGATAGTGAAAAGTCATTCCCTACTCCGCACAATTGCTGCTTATCGTTTTTTTCAAAATACTTCCAGCTAGCTGAGCAAAGATTCCTGCTCCAGTGAATTGCTCTTCACACGAGAGCCGTTGCGTACCTTCTACCACCTTCGTTGCTTCTGTATCCTTTTCCAATTATATTATCTCCTCTGTTTTGTAGTGCTGGGGAAGGGACAGGCTGCAACAGGTGGAACAAAACTGTTCAACAAAGCAGCATTCAAAACGATTTTTATTAGTAGAACTAGTACCTTCTTAAATTATTCCTTTTTCTTGGCCCCGCTTTAGTGTATTTTAACATTTTAGCCTATGAAGATTTATTCATTTTTCTCATTTAGATATAACTCTGTAGTTTTTGATGGATTCTTTTAGAAGGAAGATAGTAAAAATAAATTCCTGACCTAAAGTCCTCACATACTCAGAAGTTCTAATCAACACACAAAATTTGTCAGAAGTGGGGGAAAGCCTAATTACTACTAGAGGTTGCTGTTTAAGCCAGCTTCTATGAGAGAAAGCTTTCTACCAATCCTAAAATATCCATTGTATCTGCTGATAATCATAGTGTAAACCCAGAAGTAGTGATGAGATCTGAGGGGGATTTTTTTTTTTTCATGATTGGTGAGCTGGTATCCTGAAGCCCATCGCTTTAACTTCTGTGGATAGAGCAGTAAATGCCTTCAGTGTTTTTGCCAGGTCAGAATTCCACAGAGATATTTTTAGTTCAAGCAACCACTTTCTCCAACAACATGAAGTATGTAAAAGCAGCATAGGGTAGGAGTTAAGCAAGATTAATTATCACCCTCAAAAAGTTATTTGTGCTTCAGCTAAGTCATCGAAGACTCTAGAGGAATTGTTACAGAACCAGTTGTATAACCAGGATATTGGTTTGTTTACCATTTGTTGGCTGAGGACATATGCAATGAATTTGACATTTTCCTCCATTTAAGTGATGTACAGCAAAAACTGAGGCATTTTCAGAATGGTTAAAGAGAAAATAAAAAGCAATAGGACACAAACGTTATGTTTCTCTGGCAAGAATACTGAATATATGAGAAAAGCAAAAAATTTCTGATTTATGTTAGCAGGCAGAATGCACAAGACGATACTATGAGAGAGCCTGAACAAGCGGCTATTCCTCCTCATACGTAAGAATAAGTTTAGAGGCTTTTCAAAAACAACTTTTTGAAGCACACGGGCACCTTGTCTCTATTACTTATTTTGTGGTATAACTTGAGCATATAACTCCATGGTAAAGCTCCACTACAAGAGGAATATGGTAATTTTCATGAGAGAATTTAGTAAGGGGGGCTCAATTCCAAGCTCTGCAAGGCCAGGCTATCAGTTCGTAACTGATCAATGCTATCTTTATTAGACAGCTGCCCAAGTTTCTGAAGGTATGCCAAACCTTTTCCTCAAAAAAGGCTAGCATTTTTAATAGACAAGTGGTGTATTACTATATACCACTTGACCTCTACCTCTGGCATTACTGGTCCTTCTGTAGAGGCAGATGATCCCTCTGTGGGCCTATCAGCAGACATACCTGGGCAGGAGAGCCAGCCATGGTGTCTCTTCCAGAGCAGTGAGGAAGTTACTCCCGAGTACTCCAGATGTTGTGTAAACGCAGTCCCTGGTTAAGATGCACACTTGCCACTTGCACGGTGGTTTTCCCTAAAGTGTCCTTTGTGGGGGGAGAGGGCATGCTTAGGCAGGTAAAGGGACTTTGAAAAGGGACAAATTGTGATACCATCCCTTTGGAATACGCAGCCAATTTCTCTGAAACTCGTGTTACTTTGCTTTCTATTTTATTTAAGTAATTGGACTCTAGATAGGAAAGGCATTGGAACTAATAGGGCCTGAGACTGTATGGGGGGCTATTATTAATACTCAGTATTATTCTAAAACTTCCTAAATCAACTTCTAATTTGTGACTGAGTAACTTGCTGCTGTATAAACTACCTGGCTTATCTTTGTTGTTCTACTGAAGTAAAAAAGAAATGGTTTAAAATGCTAGGCATGAAGTTTTTCCTCTTTCACAGATACACAGAGTATGTATTAACAAAGGGGCATTTTAGTATGAAAATCAGCTTACCATCTTTGATATCAAACTGTAAGGAATAACATTTTCTTCCCCTTAAGAAGCTGTTGAATCCTCCAGTCTAATTATCGAGTTTGGGGTATTCTCTGTCAGTCCAGTTTGTAGGATTTTTTTTCTTTCTCCCTCAGAAGTTTCAAGTGAAGACTGAGGTCTTGAACAGCTGCACGCCATACAGCTCATAACACCACACACAGAACTGGGAGGCCTCAGATGGACCTCAGTTTGGGGTCAGTGCAGTTCAGATGCAAGAGGGAATAATTTTTTCCTTGAGAAAGTAGATTTTCTTTCAGGAGATATAAAAATGGAGAAAAGAGTCTCTAATATCATCCAGGTTCCTAGCAGCCCATGTACAAGTCTCACAACCATCATCTAGGAGAAGGAGGAAGTTCTCTGCTGATCATCATGCAGCTTGGATATGGTAAACTGTACATCAAGTACTAACCTACCACCATACTGTGGTGTATTGTCTACATCCAGTGTGTTTCTGGGATATATCATGGTCAGGAAACATGGAATACCACTCAGTCTCAATTCTGAAAAGCCCATGTATCTGGTGTTCTCCTGGACCACAATGGTGGGGACCAATGCCCAGCTGTGCTCTCCATTTTTCCCTTCAGTTGTTTGTTAGGTCTGGAGGAGAAGTCAAGCTACCTATACAGAAATGACTTTCTCTTCTTCCCTGAAGCCCAAGGGCAATAGTTACAAGCCAGCAAAAGAAAGGAACAGAATTCAAATCATGGATTATCTGGAGGAGCAGTTTTGGCAGTGAGGAGATGTGGAGTTAGTGCATTTAGTCCAAGGTGGTTTAGTTCAAAGCTGCTCACCTGAGTTTCACCAAGAACTTAGAACATGCACCAGTCTCCACTGGATGCTCACTCCCATTCCTTCTACAATCAGGAACATTCCCATCGCCCCAAGTCTTCAGAGATGCTGCTCACCATGCTCACCTGCAGAGAAAATGACAACTTTTCCCCACTGAAAGCTGTCTACGAAAACAAATGCTTCCGTATATAATCTGATATACAGTGCTGATGAATGAGACACAAAGCCTTACCTATACTTGATCCTCTTAGCTCAGTAAGGAGAGACCATCCTGGAAAACTAAAATTTGGCAAGTGCATTCTACCTTACCACATTCCTTCTCCAGCCTTCTCCTACCTAATCATCTGACACAGGCTTTTGCATTGGAGAGCCTTAGAATAAAGTTCCTTTTGTTCATTAAGAAAGTGTATTTTCTTACATTAAGACATGTAAGCTCTAGCCTAGACTTGAGGAGATTAAACATCTTCAGACAAAGCTTAACAACCTTCATACCGGCTTTTAATTATGTCTTGAGGTCCCAGATGTGTTTTCAAGCACACTGTAAGCACCTTCTATCTGCACCACCAGGTCCTTAATGAAAAGTCCTGGCCTGGTCCCAAGAAACAGCCAGCCATGTCACTTCTCTCTCTCAGGATGCTGAGCTTGTATTGCATGCTTTTCCAGAAAAAACACAACCCTGTACAAGAAGCTGGTGTACTTGGGAGCTCTTTGGGCCCATCCTGAATTTGAAATCTGCAAAGGGGCTGTTGCGTTGGCACTGCTTTACAGTTAGAACACCAGTTCTCACTTCGTCGTGTGCCGAGACACTGAAATCAAGACTCTGCATGCAAGCTTAGCTATGAATGCCACATTCCATCAAGCATCACTCAATTAGGAGGCACCGTCGTGTCCTGTTTAAAAGTTTTTCTCATTACCCTTCTTTTGACCACCCTTTAAGGGCAGAGAGTGGCAAACGTTATACCAGTAAGGAGAGGTGGAAGAACTCCTCTCACCTATACTGAAAAAAAAAAGTCCATCTTTAGAACACATGTACCAGAGACTCAAGACTGGCCCTGGCTTCCCTGGGGCTGAGAATATTAATTCATTACTTCCAAACAGCAGCTCTAGAGTATCACTCACATCTCAGAACAGGACATTTGAAATAGCAGCATTAGGCATTCTAACCGGTTTTTCTCAGCATTTTTGCTTTGTTGTGTTTGAAACCTCCTCCCTTACAGGGATACCTCCAGACAATTTCCTTCTGAAATTTCTACCAAAATAAAGTGGCCCTGAGGATTACAGCAGCAAGGACGGGTTCTTCTTACCTTTTGACATGTAATCCAAGGACCGTGTGTCTGCTTTCGACCTGATGTCTGAATGTGGGCAAGATCCATCACCTGACATTGCCTTCACATCGCGCTGTGGCTGCTAGATGGTGCCTGCCTTAGAGTGTACCTACCTTTCACAGGAAAAGGATAAACTGATTAACAGCACAAAGATCCTACAAAGCTGTAACGCAGCTAAATGAAGTCGTTCTACACTGTGGTATGCCAGGTTGTTTCCCTAACTTAACCCTAGACTACAAACTTGCTAGTAGAGTAGTTCAGGCACTGAACTGGTCGTCTTGTGCCCAGGCAACCAATTTGTTCTCAGGGAGCAAACAAAAATATGCTTGGTTAAGAGCTTTCTCAACTGGGGAGCATTTGTGATCCTATCACTCCTATGTCAACCTTTTAAATACAAGGCAAATACACTCCTTTGTGTTCCTCTGAAGAACTCCCCTGGCTGCTATCACTGCTTCAGAAAAAACAAAGGTATTTACAGAAGACCCACCAAGTCTTCCTTTTCACAGGGACACTTTTTGCCCTTCCAGATGTCCAAGTCAAGATGTATCTGTTCTTTTTCACTCCTAACTTGAAACACAATTTTAGTTTATTTGTGAAACCTGAGATCTCTCTACATAATTTTTAACATGTGATGAAGAGACAGAAGTTCCAACATTATCACATTCATCTCACTTGCTTCATATCTAAGAATTCAGCACCTATCACCTATTTAACCTGCATGCTCCTAGAAGGTGTTGCATATTCAAGTCCTCTCCTAAACAGCTTTCAGAGATGGAGCTGGGGTGTGCTGTGTTGGGGCTTTTTCCCAATATATGCATTTTTGCTAGCTAGAGGGGTTCTAAGTTAGACTGTGTATCTGTTTAATAGCAGGGCATTTCTTCACAAAGTCAAAATATTACCATTATTCTAAAACACGTGCCTTGATTACTGGGCTCCAACTACACCCAGCCATCTGATCTTAAAACCAGAACTCCTAAGTTAATGTGCCACTGTATCTTTAAACTGCATACAGAATTCGAACCTTTTCATCTGCATGTATTGAAAGTAGAAAAAGGTTGCTTCAAAAGAACTTTGAAATTTAAGAGATGCTTAAAAAACATTATGCACGACTGTCTCTTGTTCTTCCAGAGAGTACAAAATGGCACTGGATCATCATCTCCCCACAGCTGTACTGCAGTTACTATCCTGGTGTTACAGAAGATCAGTCCTTGGTATCACCAACTGTTCTTTACCGACTCCACAGTAAAACTGCAAAAGCATTTTAGCATACTTCAGTACCAAATAATCTGCTTTAGCATAGGCCATCACTGAAAGTAGTCTGGGCTAACCTTGCCAAGACGCGACGACTACCCGATTTACCTGAATGCCATTCGTACCCATGTGGTGAGCGCTCCTTAATGCACCGCAAAGTGCATTACAAGCTGGGAGACTTCACTTTTTGAAAGCGTCATCAGCAATGTTTTTTTGCCATTAATCTGTATACTCCTCCTTGCTTATTACTCAATAAAAGCAGTACTCTCTAGAAACGTGACCCTGAGGACAATAAACCGTGAAAGTTTAGATTCTGCTATTAAGAAAACAGATCTCTCTACTTCCCGTTACAAATCTCTAGCGATTTCAACAGTTAACCTGACAGAAGACTGTCTCAAAGCAGCAACTATTGGGTCTGAGACTTACTGATCAGTTCATGCTGTACAAATATTAGTATCATTTTATTGGATAGAAACATGACCACCTAAATGGCTCAGACTATCAACAAACCAAATGCTGTATTTTTCGGATTAGTATACCATTAAAAAAAATTACAAGTGCCATACATTACACCATTCTCATCGTAAGATCACTTCTATGCAAAACCAAGTTGCAAATAACACACACACAAGTTACTTTAAATCCAGTGGATTTAAAACCTTCCAGTTAAAATTAAGTGTCTGGAAGACCGATCTCACTGGAGTTAGTCCCATAATGGGATTTTTTAAAAAATTATTTTCCAAGAGGTTGTGTTAGCATTATGAAAACAGTGGAGCAATGAAGCAGAGATTAATTACTCAGCTACATGAATCCAGCTTCCATTGCGCTCCCTGCTAAAGCTTAAGCGACCTAAAGGTTGTGGTACCTTCAGGACTTCCAGGGAGAGAAGTTACAACAACATTGTCTTCCTCCCTTTATATTAAAGTCTAGTCTTCCGCTAGCATGAAACCTGCAGCACACTTCTTGATAACGTACATGCTGTTGTTTTCTTCAAAATAGCTTTTAAGCATCCCACTAATTCAAATGCAAGTGTAAACTAACATACTTCTGTGAAAGTGTAGGTAATATGAATAAAGGACAGTTTCACTAGGGTAGTTTAAGTCGAAGCTACATATTGGTCACTTTTGGTGAAACATACTACTCATACACACTAGTGACTGTCACTGGAGGTCTGTCTTCTGCTAAAAGTATCAATTTAGGCACGCATAAGAACTCAAATATTCTGTTGAAAACTGTGGATTGGAAACAGGTTAGCTTGTCAGAACAACTGTTTGTACTGGAAGAAAAAAGGTTTCGTTGCACTATCCAAAGGAAGCCTTTGACCACAATCTGAAACAGGAACAGTCCTTTAATAGCCACTTCAGCTTTTCCAGATGCAGGGACTAGGTATTTTTATCTGTCATCTCAAATGCTGCAGTATTAAAACCACCTTCCAACTGTGATACATCTGCATTCTGAAAACGATTAATTCAAATTTATTTTAGGCTAGCTCTCACCACTGTTCTGTAATACATAGCTGCATTGTTAAGTATGCTGAACCTGCACCTTAAGAAAAACCCTACTTCACTAATAATAATCTATGAAATTGCCTTTGTTGAATTCTTACAGAGGAAGCTTTTTAATCTCCAATTAGCTAGGTTTAGTAATACGGTTTTTAAATAACTACTACTAGTGACAGGATTAGGTGCATTCTTCATCTCACTAAAGAAAAAAATCTGAAAAATGTTACTTTAGATGGCAGAAAAATACTGGAAATGCTACATTTGGAAGCAGGAATTCAGGACCCAATATATTCAGTTCCTGCCTTTCAATGGCTGTCTATGTTCATGGAAAATCTCTTAAACTACTATGATTGCTAACCCATCAGTTTAAAAACACATACCGAATTATCCATGAAGCATTTCGGATATTTTTACATCTAAAGTATTTAACATAAACCAGTATCGCATTACACTCAACATTCACTTAGCACTGAAGTGGACACACTAAAATTGAGGAGTTAAAACCCACAAACTCCCTAATAACTGCAGATCAGGAGTCAATTAAACAGTCCACTGAAGTTGAATGTTAGGTACTGCAAGTTATTTAAGCACAAGAATGTCTATTTTTACTTACCATTATCATCTGTGCAGTCAAATGGCATAGGCTATTCTACTGGCTGTGTAGCAGAACTAAATGCATTTCGTAACTTCCTTAGTGCAAAGAAAATAAGCAGTAAGATTCAACGTCTTTTCTACATGTTAGTGACCAAAAGAAGTAAAATTGTAATGTCACACTAATTGTGCAAAGAGATAGTGAACTGTCACCATTATCAGTCAGATGTATCACTCTCAGACTAGAAGGAATCCAGATTTCTGAAACTACAAATTTTATCTAAATGGCTGTCAGAAAATAAGCGTTGGCTCTGGAGGAGACACTAAGGATCATCAACACTCAGGAATGAAACACCTCTTGGAACTGAAATGTATCTTGTGATTCAAACTTTAAATATTCAAGCCGTATTTAATTACCCATTACATACACAATATGACTGTTTTCTAGACTGTCACAGATACTTTTTTTCCTTTTTTAAAAACAGCTTTTACCAGGTACTGGAAGTCCAACCATCTAAAGCTGCTTTCATGAAGATAGCTTTAAATAATCAATGAAACCCAGTGTTTTCCAGACGAGCTCGGCTGTGCAACATCCACTCGAGAGCCGGCCATTTAAAAAGTACATACATTTGTGGAAAAAACTAGTAACCAGTTATAAATTGGCAAGAAAAAGTTACCACTACACGAGACAGTCACCCCTCTCTCCAAATTCCAAGTAAACTTACAAGCTAGTCCTAGTGGCACTTTTCAACAAATCTATCTATTACAACAGTCAAGGCAAAGGAGCACCAAAGAAAAATCACTCTTTGATCCTGTGGATTTTGTAACACAGGGAAGTATAATTAAACACCTGCAAAGTGTTGACTGGATGACTCTGAAAATCACTCTCCCAGAAAAAAGTTTATCATCAGAGCTTCTAAGAAGCTCTGTGTTTGTTTGCACTAGATGGCCATAAAGTAACAATAATTTATTTCTTCTCTCCCCATTACCCGTATTAAAGATCAAGGAATCTTCAGCTCGACTTCCTCTCCTGTTGCCACATACTGTTTTTATCTGACAGAGCAAATGACGAAGTACAATCTGGTGTTTCCTCTGCCCAACTAATGCAACTAGCTAGCCCCAGCCAAGAGATGTCATGTGCTAGTGCTGGAGTTAATTCAGCAAGACACTTGGCGAAGACAGACTTTTAAGTCCATCATAGCCAGTCATAAAGTTGGCATTCATAAGCTTCAGGCTGTGAACACAAACTCAAGCTCCAACTTCACTGATTTCAATTCTCAGAACACTACGTTGTAAAGTTTATTGCCTTATTGCCTAATTCCAAAACTTGCTATTCCATTTTAAGCAATTAACATTTTCCACTATGTTTTCACTAATGAAAGTGAGAATAAGAGTCTTAATTTTGTGGAAATGTATCCATTTGAATACACTCTTTTCAGAAAACGTTACATGTGCTTATGTCCATGTTGCCTTTTGGTTTTATCTCTCTGAAAAGAAAAAGTCTCTCCTTGGTGCTGTATGGAAGCATCAAAATAGCTGCTAGGCTGAACAGAAAAGTTAAGCCTCTGAAGAATTACCAAAGGCACAAGGGAAAAAAAAAAGCTGCAGCCACATATAACATTTCTATCCTGAAATATATTAAGTTGGGAATCCTACCTTCAGAGGAGGCCACGTTTATTTTAGACTATGTATACCCCTCACCCCCAACAAGAACAAAATTGGTGTTCCTTATTTTAGATTTTTAAGACAACATTTAAGTAAGAGTTGTACAACACAGAAATTCAGAAACTGGTCTTGGTATCTGTAATAACAGCCTTCCTCCAACACTAAAAACACAAACTGAAGTTCTGAGTCATAGCAAATCTCCTCTTTAAAAGTTAAAAACAAAAAAAGTACAGTTGTACGTCCTATATAAAACCCTTCAAACAAAAGCGAATATTAAAACAAGAGTATAATTTAAAAAGCTGTGTATTGGAGTGTTTATAAACCAGAAGTGTTAAGCAGCAGTTTCCAAGTTCTTCTTAAATTCAACTACACTGCAAATTTAGGAACACATTACAAACCAATGTGGAACTATCTAAGCTTATACTCAAACCTTTGCAGGTGTTTTAGTAAAGAAAGCCTCCCGTGAGAATAAACAGAGGCAGCATAATACAATAGATCAACACTTGCCTTCAACATGCCAAAAAGAACTGTGTGTTGTATATCTATTTGTCACCAAAGCACCCCGTAAGAGATGCGTTATTGCTGTAGAACATTTCAAGTTTACCAACACCCACGTGCAACCAAACTCATTTTGTATATATGCACTTGCTCATTCTCACCAGTATTTTCACTTAACAGTGAATGGTTTTTCTTTACACAATCAAATTTAAAGCTCTGAAGTAACAGTTTTTTCAATTTTAGTTTTTTTCCCCCACAATATTAATGACCACATGCAATTTAGTTTTCTGATCGTTTTGCTAAAAAACTGCACCAATATCAGAACAGTGCAAATCATATTTAATTTTAAAAGTTATAATGGCTTGAGTTCAAAATTAGAGGGAACACTGTCAAGATCTCGGTATTTTTCTCACTCACCATTGCTTGCACTCCATTAAAAACAAACACTTTCCTGTCGATTTTGCTTTTTTTTAAAAAAACAATAGTCCCCCATGCTTTTATCAGAGCTGAAATTAAGGATATGATCCACAATTTCAACACATGTAGCACTTTAACAGTAATGTTTCTATGCACTTCCATCAACCATTATAATTCCATAAATATATTATCCCCCACCCCGCCCCAACATATTTCCAGACTAAGAACTAGGCACTTGTGATCCCACAAGTGTTCTAAGTTTTTCAGCAATGGAGAGATTTCAAGATTAAGAAATCTGAGGACTTCTCCTCTCCTACAGCCCCCAGAGTTTTCATTTCATAGCAAGTTCAGAATCGGTTTCCACATCTTGACAGTGTTCCTTATAAAACCATATGACAGTAAAAGTGCCAGTAGGCATGGCAACCTCTTTGAAGGGAGCATTTAAACTCCTTGGCACTGGGAATGCCAGCACCAAGGATTACATTGGAATTCAAAATTATACTTAAGGCTACAATTAGCAAACCCACTTTCCGTAAGCCTAATATTCTATCACTGGATTTGAAAACTCAGACGCTAACGCAACTGTATACTTTTATGCTCAAATTTGAGGAAAAAGTTACTTTTCTTTAGCAAGGGCAGTATATGAAACTGTGGTAGCAAACGTCTCTTATGCATTTACTACTCATTTCACCATCATTCACTTACTTTGTCTTAAAGTTCAAAACTGGCAAGGCACATTTACATATTCCAATGAATACTTGACAATTTTAAATTACACTTCATGTCCCAGCTATCCCAGTAATTGACATACAACATACTAAAATGGTTTATTAAGATAACAAAAAAAAATCAATTAATGTGAAACATACAGGCTATTGGCAACCACTATTCTAAAAATTATGTAAATACAAGTAAACATACTGAAATGTGTGCGATTCTAAGTTTTTAACCAGAAGATCTCTGTACTAACACACATTTATATTAATGACACATAAAAAAAATAAAAACTTTATTACAAAAATAAGTTACACTCGCCTCCAGCTTACAGTATAAAACAATTTTATTTGCAGGAATGCAAAATGATTGTTTGCCATGAGCATTTTCAACATATGACATGTCTAATTTTGTTAAATTTTGCATTTACTGGGGGAACTGGTGTGTATAAAACCTTAATTAGGTATAAGCCTCAATTTTCATTGTGGTGCCTATGGGTATGTAATATAACTGCAGTATCCCTTTGGGCAGGGGGTTAAGGGAAGCTCTTTATGCCAAGTCCGAAGTAAGTCATAATTTTATCTATCTCTTACCTATACGAAGCTGGACTTGGCACAGTTCTTTTGTTTTTGTCTTTAAGGGTGGTTCAATAGAGGATGCTTCACCACTGAACACTCACTGTCATCAAGGTGCTTTAGAAAATTAAAAACATAGCACAAATGATTGTACTCTACTCTACTCTACAGGTTATCATGATCTGCGTAAGAGAAATGGAAAGCTGACCCACGTGTTTTTACAGTGATCAGCAATAAGAAATGCACTAATGAAAACATACCTTTTACCTAAAAAGCTAAACTACAGCCATATACTATTCTATGATTTATGAAAAACTTCAAAATATCCAAATGTCAGGCTTCACTGTACAGTTGTCAGTTTTAGTCTGACCTTTTATAAAGGGACACTGCAGTATTTAGTACAAGTTGCTGATGCACTTTTTTTGAACATCTGATGTCTTACAAAAGTAACATCTTGCTAAACTATTATACATCCAAATAACTACAATATCTGAAGAAGCAAGGCTGCTTTTTCAGCCACAAAATACGACAAAAGCAAGGCCTGTTATGATGGTCATGAGGAAGTCTTACAAAGCCTCTGGAACTAAAGGCAACTAAGAATGTTACATTTGGTATATTATAATCTTACCCTCATATCATATTAAACAAGCCTTGCTTTTATCTACAAAGATTTTCTATGTACAGTACAGACAGGGTATAGTTCAATCCTCTGCTACTGAGGTAGTTAACCAACCCTTTAAAAAAGGTTCTGAAAAGAACCACTATCTGGAATGCCTGACTAACCAGCTCTGATGATTACACCTGAAACTGCTGTATCTGAACACAATTCATAAGTGATTACTATATAGACAATCATGATTAACCTTCATGAGCAGAAATAAAATTTAAGGATACCAATGATGGTATTCATCTATACCACTGCAATAAAAATTTAAATGCAAGAATCTGCGAATACCACTTTTGGAATCCTTAACTAAGAAAACTTGGGGGAAAAATCTACTTAAAGCAGATTTTTTAAAGAATGACTTTATTCTTTATTAAGATACCATGCTAGACGTTAAGGATTTTGTTGAACACATTGGGGAAATAGAGTAGCTTTAGTTTAATAACTTGCACTGCAGAGAAAACTGTTAAAGAAATTCATTTCAAAGTCCAAGTATTAGTTCAAATGTCCCATATTTGAATCCATGATCTTCGCAGGAAGGTCTTTTTGCAACAGAATATGCTCCTATACAGCTGAGATACTTAAGGTTGCTTGATATCCTTACCATTACTCCACTGCAAGCTTCTGGTGTAATCCCACATAGCAAGTCAGTCTTCATTGTAACAGGTCAGGACCGGCCTCGACCCCTTTTCCCTGCTAGCCAGGTAACAAAAGGAATCAATTAGATAAATCATTTTAAACTCTGGTCTGTACATTTGTTAACAAAATCTTAGCAAAATGAATTATTTTAAAATAAAACTATCAGACAAGAACATTTTGCCTTCTGATGGCCACTAACTTTGGAATTTTGCTATGGGTGTTTTACCACTTTGTCACAAACTGATATTATTTAAAAAGTTAAGCTTTAAACCTCGTATCACCAGCTAAGGCTTTGCGCACTGAGTCACAAACAACTTTACATTATAGAAGATTCCCAGTAACAATAATATAAAACTTGGTGGTTATAGTCATCATGAAAACATGTTGAAAATTGAATCAAGTCTAAGCATAATCTGACTTGTGATCTAGTTTGAATTTCAATGACCTAACTGCTTTAGGCACAACTTTTAAAAAAGATCACATTTTTAACGTGCAATCCTTACTTTTTTTTAATGGTGTTCAGAATCTAAGATGATAGCGCCAAAATGAAACAGAAAAAAAATACCTAGCAACCATTTTCAAGGCAGTTTTCAAGACGACTCATTTAGCTGAAAAGCACCACTGAAGA
>VZSC01013078.1:61977-78821 GCA_013398225.1 Steatornis caripensis
AGAAGTTCTAATTCTGTAGGAGTGTACATGTCTTTCAGAAGTAATACAACATATGTGCATGCATTTACACTTACATCTGATTTTTAGCCGCTTGTCTCTGAGCTTTCCGTTCTTTCCTTTTTTGATCTGGTGGCTTAGCAAAAACAATTTCAATGTTTTCTCCCTCTAAATCTTTGCCATTCATTTCTTCCATTGCCTGAAGGAATTAACCAGACTTTAAATATACTTCTAAGCATATCTGAAGTTATTGATTTTATTCTATCTTTTAGAGCATGCATTTTAAAATTTGTTATCCAGAGCTAAAATAACAATATAAAGCTAAAAAAAATTTAAAATAATCAGACAGCATAGCATCATGGGTTCCAGAGTTATGCATTTCCTCTTAACTTGGCTCTCAAACCCAGGACTGCATGTATCAGTTTAGAGGTCTTCCACTCAAAACTGTAAATAGGCTTCAGTCTTTGCAAGCTGTTTCAATTAATGAAGTGACAGAACTGTTCTCTGAAAGTACAGATTTTGCAATAAGGGAGTAAATTTCTAATGTCAGCACACATGCAAACACTACTAGGCTAGAGATCAGTGTATGTTTTTATTCCTTTATTTTACTTGTAAAAAATGCAACTTTCTTTTTAAACCAGAAGCCAAAAATTAGAATTTAGCAGTCTCATTCTGACCACAGAAAACCCCAGAACAAACCACCAGGAAAAAAATTAAATAAACCAACAAAAAACCCACCAACACACAAACAAATACAATTCTCACAGGTCACAGTAATTGCTACAAGTTAAATTCAAGCAGAGGAATCCTAAAGATTCTACCACTTTCAGGGACTTTACACAGCTAAGCCTTGATGGGATACATACCCTACGAAAAGACTCTTGCCAACATCTTCCTAAGTATCTGCTTTAAGGCATGTGGATGAGTAAGAAAAACTTAATCCCTTTGTATCCTGCATCCTCCCACAGAACATAAAAAACCAGATAGGACTATAGGCAGGAGAGGAATTACATCTTCCCTTCCTAACAACAGATGACAGGAGAAAAACCACCAAGACCAGACTAGCAAAATCCAGGAATGACAGTTACTCAATTGTCCAGCACCTCTCATCAAAAAGAAAAGGTGCTTACTCCATGTAATGAAAAGGAATTCTGTCCTTGGAAAATAAAAAGATTACCTAAGTTCTTATCACCTGCCCTTGAGAAACTGCTTTAGATTCTACCAACAATTTGGCAAGAAGAATCATTCAACTTCTGGCACTTCAGTTTCAAATTATAACCTTAGATACTCATCAGCAGAATTACTTAGGATAGGTGCATCTAAGATTCACTTTTCAAGCTAGCAATGGCATCTTCCTGGGAGACACCCAGAGAGGACAAAACTATCAGTGACAATGTGTTACCATTTCTCCAGACAGGGCTTTTCCTCTACTCAGAAGACATATACAGCTTCTAAATGTTACGTTTAGCCACTACTTCTTCTACACACACACAGTAACAGCCCTCTCCACTTACCTTTACAGCACCATCCCGTTCATCAAAATGAATGAATGCATAGTCTTTTAGCTTCTTCACTCGCTCTAGCTTTCCAAATTGACTGAAGGCCTTCTCTAGTATCTCCTCCGTTACAGTGTTGGCAAGATTGCGTACAAACAAAACTTTTACCTAAAAACAACAACAAAAAAAACCCCAAACACCTCAGAACTATGATCTCATTCCAAAACACAAAATGAAGTTTTGAAAGTCATTACTACTGGTAGTACTGAAAACATCATTACACTTTATGTACAGCATTTTAAATACATATACATGAATATGTATATTCACATAACATGAGTTACCTCAAAAATTCCCTGACAGAAATATTAAATCTGTTTTCAAACATGATCAGGTAAGTATTAGTATCCCAAAAGTCAATCCAGTTTGTGTTAGTGTTTAAAAGAATCCTAGCAGCAGTAATTTTCAACTCAGAACACCTTCAAACTTGAAAAAAGGCATCTAGGATTGGTTGCACACAAAATAATTAACTTATCAAAACATTTCATTGTTTAGACAGGTTTTTGCTCAAGTATTTGCAGAACAGTCATCACTATAATATCTAGGTCAGAGGTGACAGGCTTGCAGCTCTCAAGTTGCTTAACTTGCAGCTCCCATGCTATAGCTACACCAAATACCTAGCATCAGGACTGTGCTTGCCTGAGGGGCAGCACTCAGTGACCTGAATCCACAGCTACAAGAGAGAATGCAGGCAGAAGGGGATACTAAGGCTGCTGCCGCCGAGTCACCCTTGGACTTTCTCAGAAGTCAAACTGTGTCCTTCCCCTGAGTAACAGCCACCTCCAAATACCTCTGAAAGCCTATTCCCTACCCCAGCTCTCTAAAGCATGCTACACGTCTCTTGAGCTACACAAACACTGCTGTGCAGCTTGTAGTATCGGGAGAGGTTGGTTATCTTTCAACTATTGAGATGCGCCCTGTTAACTGCCTGATAGTGGCTAAATCACAAAGTTTCATCAGCAACCAACTGCTTACAATAAAAGAAAGTACGCAGTCTGACAAAGGCTTGAACTAGACTCATCTATAGCAGACAACAATAATACAGCAGAAAACGTACACTGGACACCAGGAACCACATATGTTAGTGATCTGTTAGCATTCAAAGACTTTTCCTTGCATCCACACTGAGGTTGCACCAAATGACTGTACATCAGCATGTCTGCATGATGTCATCCGTAAGTTCTTACAACGCAAACTTGTTGGGGACAGTCCCTTCCATACACTGCCACCGTGCCCTGACAGTCTATTCACCTGCCAAAGAACGCTCACAGTCTTACTGTCCTACAATGCAGCTGCACATCAGCCTCAAAGACCTGCAACTTCTGTTCATCCACCCTCTGCTGCTAGTGGTTTCAAATTAGCTGATGACAAAAAGTGAACATTGTACACGGCAGCACTGACTTCCCGCTCCTAGCCCTCAAGGTCAACACAAATAACACAGGGTGTGAAAGGACCAAAGAAAGCATGCTTCGATTTTTGAAGCAGAGCTATAATCTTTACTCCCACCACATACAGGAAAACTCAATAAACCCAGATGCCCTTTTAATAACAATTACTATGTAATTAAGTCACAAATAAACAGGACAGACTTGTGTAAATCTCTGCCTCCCTCGCTAGCTGAACTACGATGGTACGCAGAGTTTGGAAGAGGGGATACTACAGATCATAAATCTGATCCAGTCTATCAACTCTAGCCTTCGGCAACAGTTACTCTTGCTAATTCTTAGGAGAGGATAGAAGTCATAGCCAGTTCCAAGAGGAAGTTGCTTCCTATCCTGTGTTAAGCTTCTCTTGCATGTCTTGATGTCAACAGAAACCTTCATTTCTTGTAATCCATATGTAATAACCATTTATAATAAACTGTCCTAATTGCTACCTTAACCTTATTTAATGAAAATTTATTACAGGAAGTTTTGTGATGTAATTAATGGTTTTAAAAACTAGTAACTTTCAAACAAATGTTCCTTATTCTTGTACTTTAGGAAAGGATGAAAATTAGAACCTCATGAGGAACCTTGAGTAGCCTTCACTAGTAAATCCACAATGTCTGACAGTGTCAGACATGACTAAAAACCTCAAAAATCATCACTTTTTGTGTTAACAAGAGGCATTAACACTACGTTTTTTTAAAGAAGTAAAAGGCAACTAATGTAAATTTTTCCAGTGTAGACAAATCCACTGAAATTTTTTAACATCTTTGGTCACGTTATAGGTGAAAAGCACAGCTGAATCAGTCCAAGACATCAAGTCTCGGAGACAGGTTAAAGCATAGGTGAAGAAGATGAACCCATTTTTATTTCATTTAAGCTGTCTAAAGGAGGAAGAAACAAAGAAAAAAAGAAAGAAGCCCTCTTCATTAAGGCTCATACATTGTAGCACCAAGGATCCATAAATACACACCTAACAAGCAACATACCCAGCAGCAGCACTCTCATAAAGGCAGAACTTGCTTTTGAAACTGCTTAAGATTAGACTACCCCTAAAACTCCTGGGATCTGCTCCTTTTCTTCCTCTTACCTACAGCACAAACACTTCAGGCTTCACTACCGCATTCGCCAAGGGCTACAAGCCCTGTCTCTTGTCCTGTAATCTACCAGGCAGCCACAAGCATAAGACTTTATTTAGCTGCTTAACCTGCCACTCCAGAACGTCCTCTGTAGCCTCAGCCATGCTACAGAAATCAAGTAACATCAAGAAATTTATCTGCACAAGAGGTGTAAGAGGCATCAAAATAACACTTAGCTTAATTTCTCCTATCAACACAGCTACTGAAAGTTGGGAAAAAGTTCACTTTGGACCAGAAATAAATTGCTTAACCAATCATACTCTGGTCTGTCAGTACAAGCACTAATTCTGTAACACGCATGTCTAGCTTCAGAATCTAGCTTTCTACCTCACCACGCTCAAGACACATCATATTTAAGGTAACAGCCCATTTAAATTTTAAGCATGCATCCATACAGTACTCTCCACAACATTTAAACAAAAGTCTGGAGGAGAGAGGAAAAAAGGCTTGAGTATAAGTTTCAGAAATTCAAATTAGTATGTTTCCATGCATTGATGAAATGACATGCTGCTTCTGTGAGGTATTTAGAACAACACTGTTCACCTTCAAAGGTGAATTTGTCTCTCATAGTTTACTCTTATGGACTTGCTTTTCTAGTAGTCTTGACAAGAAAACCGCTGATCAGATGATTATTCTGATAAAAGTAACCTGCTCCTCCCACTCACAGTGTTTCCTCCAGAGCCTTCTACCACAGGAGTGCATAAGACAGCAAGGGTCAACAGCTCTCTCTGCTCCCAAATGACAGTACTCAAAAGCAGTGATAGCCAACCTGCAGCTCCCATCTGCAAGACTGACTGCATGAGCAGCTCAGCTGCTCTTTCTCTTAGCAGAAAGACAGCAACAATAGAAAGTAAACCTAACACTTCCAGAAGTGCCAGATGCAGTCAGAGTTTCTCCAAATGTACAGGAAGTGGGCAAGAAAGAATAGAGACCTTCCTTGTAAGAATAAACTGAGGGACACAGCCAGCAAGAAAGGTCAGATACCAATGTTTGTCTCAACTTCTGCCTTCAGACACAAGTTAGATGTTCTCTACTTTTTCAGTATTCTCATTCACATAGTCTCACTTTTCCACACATCTTCAATGCAACCTCCAGGCCCTATCTCTGGCATATGGCACTAGACGTATACAAGTTGATTTTCTGCAGATATTCTGTATTTATGTTTCCTCCCTTTTCATGTTCCATTTCAAATGTAAAACAAAACATGGTATTAACACATTCAAAAAATGTGTATTAAATGGGGCAAACCACTATCAAGCTTTTATTTTTTTAGCCTTTCACTCTCTGCATCTGTAAACTTACTTAGGAAAGATATACGATTATGTCCCCTATCACTTCCTGCTCATCTATTCAGTCATGTCAACAGAAGTTCCTGCTCATTTATTTTAACAGTTTGCTGGATTTGATCTCTTTTGAGCCAAGAAACTGAACAGATAAACAGTATGCCATATTTAGGAAGTGCCACCTTGGACAAATTTTACTTGTAAGACTCTTCCCTGCTGCTGACAGTCTATGATGCCAGGCAAGAAAAATAAAGTCTGCAGACAGGCAGTCCAAAAGCTTCTGTAATACCTGTATTACAAAAGCAGCTTTTTCCCTATAACGAGCCCCCACCTCAACCCTTTTCCCTTATGGCTCACCAAAGAGGAGATCCCAGCCAAGCTATCTTATTTAGGTCCATCAAAGTAGGACTCCAGCAAGTGACATGTCTCAGACGAGAGTAAAAGCACAGACAAAAAGCAAAGAGAAAGAGATAAGGATATGGGCTAGCTAGGAGTTTCCATTAAACAACTCAGCTACACAACATAACTAAAAAAGACAGGGTTGGGCATTATCTGATGGAAAAAAAATTTAGGTAATTCGTTTCTGGCAAAATATCACACGCATACAAAAACAACTGCTACAGCATACTTCAAAATCTTAGCAGTCTTGACTTCAGTTTCACTGAAACATTCAAAATCCAAAATATTACTAGTCTTAGCATTTTAAAGAATTAACTCCTTCCAAATTAAAAATAAAGATATAGGGTTCCAAATACAAAGTAATTGCCTAACTTCTCACAAGTAACTGCTAATGGCAACTCTGAAAATAAGTTTGTGCATCGTACTGACATGTTCCAAATTCTGACATGATAAACAAAGTTCCAGGTTTAAAAAGACTTAAAAGATTTTGAAAGATTTCTGTCCCTCCAAATTTTAAGCTACAAAACTATTTTAACTTTTGGAGTCACCACCACCAATTCCAGATGAGAAATTCAGTACATCAGGCCTACGTGTCATTTTGTCAAGAATTACGTTTAACATTTTGCCTTGGGAGCACAAAATAACATCAGTCAATAGAGCTTTTACATTCACATCAATTTGAGTATATTAATATTTTTATTATCTCACCTACAACATCTCAATTTAGAAGGCTAAAAGATGCTATTTAAACTTGGGCTAATGTCAGAAGTACTTCGGAACAAGGCACTTTAAATATATTAGGGTTCCCTTACAGGTTTATTACCTTAGCCATGACTTCAGGATCTGGATCTTCTATAGGGTCAGCCCATTCAACCGTGACAACATTTCCCCAGACTTTCACTTTGCCGCTCATTAACCTACGTCTAGCCTGAGCCGCAGTTTTGTGATCTTCATATTCAAGGAAACAGAAACCCCGGTTCTTTTTCTTGTCATCAGGCTGATGATATAATATGACATCTGTAAGACCCTCTGAAATTAAGCAAAATATTTATTCATTATGGCTTCAATCCATGTATTTGTATTATAAAGTAGGGATAATCTTGCTGGTAACTATGCAGCAGACAAGCGGATCCAAATAAGCAGGAACACATTAGACTTTTGAGACCATGTACATAATAAAATTTCCCTACCTTCAAGACTAGTATTTCCTAAGACAGACATTAGACTATCCCAACTTAGGTTCAATTTTTATTAAGTGAATAAAGTTTAGTAACTATGGAAAAGTACCTTTCCTCTAACTGAATGGAGAAGAGATACATGCAGCCAAAAGTTGTGCTTTGTCAGTTCTCCTCTCAACTCCCTAAGTCACATCAGTTATCAGCATGTGTTTTTTCCATGGATGTCTCAACAAGAGATCAAACTTGCATGATTTTAAGACACCTAAAAAGTTTCAGTGTTGCTCCAAGGCATCTGAAGTGTATCATTCAGCAACAGAAAAAGCCATCAAGTATTACTTTTGTCAGTTTATGCCATTATCAGAAAGAGACCCTTATCAAATCACTGAGAATTGTGAAGCACAGAACTAGTTAAGTTCTCTAGTCTGCTTCAGTTTTGCCCTGAAGTTTTAAAACATCCATTAGTACTGAAATAATAAAACCATTTCTTCTAATAGCCTTTTTAAGCATTACACACCTATTCTCTAGGTTAAACTTGGAACCACACATCTAGTCTAGTCACAAATATTTCAACCCTCAGCACAACAACAGTTAAAAAACCCCAAACACCTAAAAGTCACAACAAATGCTGAATGGTGGTCATTTGGATTCATGATCGGTCAACCATAAGCCAAAAGATGGTGAAGAGGGTTCATCACTGATCATGTTTGACATCTCTCCAGCTCTACGAGACATAGCTATTAACTTACCTGTTACTTTGCTAAATTCTTCAACGATTTGCTCCTTGGTTTTACTCTTGGGAATAGAACCAACAAAAAGCCTATTATTGGCAACAGAGATGCATACACCAATGTGTTTTCCAGAACGGATTTCATGGTTGTTGTACTGAAAGAAAAATAATTGGACAGTCAGTTATAGACAATTTTCACTCCCCTCTAACAGCAGCATAGCAAATATTTTACTTTTGCAAACACAGCATTTAGTAATATATTAAATTCTTTGGAGCTTAACACATTCTTATAATGCACATTCAACTGTTCTGAATCACACCCATGTTCTCCAAGATATCTCCACAATTTCAGGTAACAATTAGCGTTCCCTTCTTGTTCAAGCCTCTTTCTTAATACATGTTTCTTTAGAGACTTTTTCATGTAGAACCACGGAAGGTAAATCTTATGTCCAAGTCACCAAGGTCAAGGCTTCTCCCTTCACAACAGTGGAGGAAAAAAAATGCAATTTCCTCTAAAGATTGTATCTATGAATTGTGTACAATACAAGACAGGAGTTACAATTAAAGTCAGATTCCCTTCTGAAGTTCCACAGTTAACAAAAGAAAGAGTGCCATGATCAGGTCTTCTCCACAAAACATGCAAGAGCAATTGGCAAATACTTTCCAAAGCACATAGATTACACATATAAAGATAGTAAAAAGGCAAGAACAACCTTCTACTGACTTGAAATCGTAAGACTCCTGTTCAAATGCTTCTCTCATAACAGATTGTTTAGAAGACACCCTGAACAAGTCAGCAGTTTGAGGGGGGGAAAAAAAGAAGTATTACTGTAGACATCTGTTGACAAAAAATGCCTTTCATTGAGATGCAGACACAGACATGCATCATCCAAATAAGCAGCAGGGAGGTAAACTGGTGGTACATCAACCACTTTCCAACAGCAAGCCCTGCAACAGACAGTTCTTTAGCTAGGAAAACGTATTTTGTGGTCAACATCTTATTGACAAGTAGCAGGATAGCTTTTTAAAATTTAATCTAGCTATTTATTCTAGGAGTTATTTTGTGTTTGGTGGTAAACCTTCCTGCATAAGCAAGTTACCCCACTCCCCTTCTTGCTTTCTGCACTAAAATCAGGGTGAAGATGTTTGTTTATTTATATTTATCTCATGCAAACAAGAACTACACCACTGAAAATTTTCAAAGCTTGCCAACTGCACCAAAAGTGAGCTAAAAGGAGAACTGCACATGTGAAAAGGATCTGGAGTGGCATCTTCACGTCTAGTTATGTCTCAAAACATAGTATGATACAGTAAAAGACTTCTATCTCCATATCTGTTGCCCATGTGGCAGAGGAATAGTTGATTTTAAACTAGGACACAGCTGCATAAGAAGACTGTATATATATTATGATCTCTAATAAACATACTTATACACATTAATTGAGACAGATTACACTAGCTCAAAAAAAATCCTTTAAACACCTTTTAAAGAGTCAACAGTTTATTAGTCTGGAAGCAAGACACAAACTAATTCTTCATTAACCGAAGTGTACATTAAGAAACATTTATTTCCATTAGGAACCATTTTTTTCCCCGAGAGGGTGGCCAAACACTGGCACAGGCTTCCTAGAGAGGTGGTCGACACCCCAAGCCTGTCTAGTCTTTAAGAGGCATTTGAACAATGCCATTAATAATAATGCTTTAACTTTACTCAACCCTGAAGTGATCATGCAGTTGGACTAGGCGATCATTGCAGGTCCCTTCCAACGGACATAGTCTATTCTATATGGATAATAGAAGGTATTATCTGACTGTTCCTGTTACAGTCCAAGACCAAAGTTTGACTACACGTTTAATCCAAAAAAGAGCCTCTCATACAACTCATGACAACAAAATAATATTTTGTAACTTACAAAAAAATACTCTACCATACTGCAATTCCACATTGACAGCAGTTTCTAGTAGATTTTTCATAGTACAATACATTAACTATCACTTTTCACTCTACGTTTCTCTTCATACACAGAATACAGTCTTGAATTCGGTGCCCCTGAATATAAAGTTGGTGTTTTTTAGGTAAATAGTTTGCATACAATCTGTAAACCTAGATTAGACACAAACAGGCCCAAATCATGATCTGGGTAAAGTGCCAAAACAGTCGGGCTACCAAATTAGCTATGTCAGCATACTGCTTCCCCCTCCTGTCACCACTGAATCAGTGCCTGAAGTTAGTAACAGAGATATTACTACCCTCTAGACACTACAATAGATTTTTTTTTTTGCCAAGTTCCATAAGAACCTACTCACAAACACGTCAAATTACGCATAAGGTCTGTCTTGTCATTTCATCCACTTAAACTTCCACTAGCAGTTTTTGTTTATTTCCAGCAGCAAATGGCAAGTTGCACTGCTATGCATAGCTGGCAAACTGCTTAAGGGACACATTTGTGTAACTCACCTGTACTTGCATTTTGATCACGCTTAAACTTGCTCTAGACAAAAATACACCATATGCTACTACAGTTTTGAGTGTATCTTCCTACAAGCTTCACCTCACAAGTATTTATTTGTACATGCCTACAGCATCGTAATCACCCAGAAAAACTGAAATCTAACATCTTCATACGAAATAGGAGGGAGAACAGAACATGTGTGCAAAACAACACAACAGGAATTACAATTCTTAACAGTCTAAAACACAAGGTAAACACAAACATCTTAACAGGGGAAAAGATGCCTGGGGTTAAAGAAATAGAATCAGATTTCTTATAGTCGGTGCTTGTATGAACACTTGAGATGCCACTTCTACTTCACCACACAGAATTAAGTAGTGGACATAAAATTAACTACTGTTTATACCTGTAAGTCTTCTCAGTATCAGGCCTAGAAACCCTCCAGTTTTGACTCAAGCACAGCCCCGAAAGTATTTAGAACACAATTTAGGGAATTCTCCCCTTTAAGTGGCTTAAAAAAAATGAAGATGCATAAACAAAATCAAGACTTTGACCTTTTAAATGACAGTATTTCTTCCGATTAATGAATAGGGTAAGTAAACATTAATTAAGTATATCCAAAAATTTTAGTTCAGTTTTACATTAAGTTTTCATAAAGACTGTTGATAATACAAACAGCCACACAAATATGAATTGCATGCAAAATATGTTACACCAACTGCAAGAGTCTGAAGACAGGTCAATTTATTCTCTGCTGCAGGCTGGATATCGACAAAACCTCATAGCTGTCTCTTATTACTCAGAAGCCTATAGCAATGGAGAGATTTTTATTCTTGTTTTTGCCATACTTCACAGAGCTCTGAAAAAATAAATCCTCTGGGAAGAATGTGGAAAATAACAGAAGAACCCCTATCCCAGGGAGTCCAGAAAGCTAGGAAGTAAGTTGTATACACATCAGACGATTGCAGGTAGTACCAAAAAGACCACCACCTGTTAAAATACTAGGATATTAAAATAGCTATGACCAAGGGTTCAGCATTTCTAAGAAGTCTTTCAGCAGCCTCTCCCATGCATGTGTAACTAATACAAGCGATAGACTTACAATTTCCAACTGAGCTCTGTGGCCACGTTTTGCTAGTACCCCTGCAAATCACTCCTAGACAACTTGGAAAACTTAACACATCAAACTAGTCAGCCAGCTATGGTTGGAACCATTCAAAAGCTGACAAATGCCACAGGACCCAACTTAAAATTAATCCTGCCCTCAAAGACATTAGCATGCAGGCTGAAAAACTGCCCTATCAATCACAACACTTGAACTATTACATTCAGTGTAATTTTTCTGAAAAACAGAACACTTGGCATTTTTTCTCCTGCATATCAAAGATCAGATATAAAGGGACACCAAGTACCCCCTTCCCTTGCATAATTTAGTAGACGACTGCGACTAAGATCTGATGTTACTTTTAGGGAAACACAACTTGAATGACCTTTCAGAGCATGCCATCTTTAAGCAAAATCCAGGTAAGTGAATAAAAATTCCTTTTGGTTCATTCACTAGGTGCCTCTGAGAACATATCTGATTTGATACACTGCTTTCCTAAGTCATGCACGTAACTCTTAAGACCGCACATACAATATAAGTAGCTAGGTTGACAATGAAAGTACAAAGAGGTATATGCAGTTATGCTCAGTATATTTGGATTGTGCACAGGAACACCAATCATCCTTATTTTAAAAGCTGAACAGTATGTATCAGATTTGTACTTCCACTTTTGTAGACATTTCTATACTTTTTAAAAACACATTCCTATCTTCAGCTTGATTTGCCTCCACCAACTGACTTACATTATTAATATAACGAGTACCTTAATGGATTAAGATGTACCCTATTACAAAACAGAGATTTTAAGCCTACTGTATTAATACAGTACCAGTATGCCTTGGAATGAGTATGGTTAGCACTCTTGGGGGTCATATCTGCACACCGATCTTGGCCATATCAATGTAGTAGTAACTAGGTCAAAAAATTCTAATTCAACTTAACTAGGAAAACAAAGGCACAGTGTGAGGATCAGGGCGGTGTTTTCTTTCACCTCTCTTTTTTATTGATGGATACTTCATGCATAAAACCTGGAAAGCTTACTAGGAGTAGTCTATTCCTTATATCAAACTATTTCACACCTCTGTGTAGAACAGAGGAAATGTGGGGTTTTTTTGTTTTGTTGGTTTTGTTTGATTTTTTGGTGAGGTTTTGCTTTTTGGTTTTTTGGTGGTTTTTTTAGCCTGGCAGGATTTATGACTTTTTCCAGCAAACAGACAGACCTTAACACTGAAGACTGATTGTTCCCCACCTGATCCTGATGTACCTTACCAAATTCCCTGACTGCAGCAGCATTTTTCCAGCCCAAGGCCCCCTGCTAGCGCACGAACAAATCAGGAATCACAGACACCCTGACCATCGCTTCTCCCCTTGTCCCACAGCAACCCACACAACCCTTCTCTCCAAAACTCATCCAGATGCAGGCAGCTCAGAAGTCACTATTGCTGAAACAACTTTTGGTAATAATAAAAGCTCATCTAATAGAACCAAACAGTAGTCCATCGGCTTTTTTCTCCCTTGTCCCCAATACAGCCAGTAAAAATTTATATACGATGTGGAAATATTTAAAAACACCTAGCAGACATCTATGAAATGATCTAACAATGACAGTTTCATCTTAAGCATTTATGTGTTAGGAACACAACAACTGTTTATAAGCCAGAGAGCATTCTCAAAAAATCAAAAAAAAACTCCAAGTGAGAAAACTTACCAGTTTGACAGCTTCCTGAGCTGCCTCTTTAGTACAAAAAGTGACAAAAGCATATCCTCTATTTAGGCCAGTCAGCGGATCCATCATTAAGCGGAGATCCCATATAGGGCCAGCTTTCTCAAATAACGGAACAAGTTCGTCTTCAAACAAGTCTCTTGGAATCTTGCCCACAAATATCTACAACAGACATACAGTGTTGTTTATAAAAAAATACCTCCAATGAGTATGAATACATCTTCAAAAACATCTCTTCCTCCTTACCTCTGTACCAACAGAAGGCTGTTGTCCTGCATACACAGACTCTGGAGGAGGTCCACCATACTTTCTCTGTCCAGTAGTCACATCAAGAGTGTAGCCGGTTCTCTCCAAGAGTGCCTTCAAGTAAGAAACTTAGAATTTTAAAATCATATACAAATTGAGGTAGTTTAGATGCATTTCATTCACAGACACGCTTGTAATTCCTCTTAAAACTGTACTGCTTTGAAACTCCCACAGGCGAACAAGCCTACTGCTAGCACTTCAACAAGAAACTTACAGAACAATTGTTAGAACTGGTAGGTAAAGGAACACTGCTAGAGAACTTAGAGATTCACATAGTTTTCCCAATTCCTTCATTTTCATACAAAAAAAAAAAGAGGCGAAGTAATACAATAGCGAGCTTCCCTTTAATTACAAAGATCTTAGCCTGAGCCACTTCTTGTTTTGGCATGTCCAATCCTGCAAACATTTACACACAGGAGTTCCCTTCACTTAATGAGATTACTCATAAGTGTGAAGTTAAAGAACACATGTTTTAAGTGCTTACACCCTGGAACACTGTACTGACTGCTTCAGGTATCCCACCACTGAAGTGGCAGTACTACTTCCTTTCCGCTAACCTCCTCCAACCCCCCTCAAATTCCTTGTGGGCACACAGAACATCCCAGCACAACCAATCCTCACTAGAATCACTGCATACAGTTACACTACTGATTTAAAATGCTAGATGAAATTTAGTATGCAAATATATAATGAGAAGCTCCTCTGAAATAAGCCTTTCTTAATAATTTTGCACAAAGACAAATCAACTCAACACACAAAGACACAGCATATTAAACAAGCCTAATCACAATCAAGAGTTAGTAATTTCACAACTGGAAAATTGCAAAGTTACTTTAAATGCTATAGCCATCAGCAGTAAAAGCTATGTTACTTTAAATTAGTTAGCTAAGTCCTCATATTGTTGTTGTTTCATGTGGCAGTGACAAAAACTGCACTTTTTCTTCATCTTACAATTAATGGCAACCCAGCCTCAAAGTCAGTAGAAAAAAGAGTTTCTAGTTTTGCAAGCTACATAGTCATTTGTAATATATAACACATTCATTTTTCAGTTTACACATGAGAAGTTAAAGATGAAAGATTCTCTTACTTTTTAAGACATCAACTAAGCATACTTAGATGGTTTTCATTTCCTTAAGCTTTGGCAAAGTTGCTCATCACAGAATTTTAAAATAAATCATAATATTCCTAACTCTTGACAGAAGAGTCTCTTGCTAGCAGAAGACTTGGTCCAAGAAATAACGGGGTATAATTTCTAAGAACAGTGATTATGTCATAAGAAGTGGGCTAAATTCTAAATCCATTACAATCTGTCTTTTCAGACACGTGGTATCCTTCCCTATTGTGGAGCCGCTTTAAACCTGAACTGAAGGGAAAAAAAAAGCAACAAACCAAACAAGAATAGCTACTTACACATTCTGAACTCAAAGATCTATGCTGACAAGTTTCTGAAAACTTTTAACTGTGAAATAGTAGAACTGTCTCAACTAGACATAAAGCAAACTGTCAAGTCTTTTTCAATTTTATATACATTCAGTTCCAGCAATTAACAGTACACTAAGTTTCCTCTTGAAGAGGATGAAGGACAAGATCAAAATGCAAGTGACAGCTTTCAAATAATCTAAACCAGCCTTTTCAAGAAAAGCCCAGGACAAAAAGAATCGAGGTATCTGTCACAACAGCTTTGAAAAACCAGAAACAGACCACATAACTTTTATCTTTTAGGCACATACCTTAATCTTTGCCTCATCTGGTCCTTTGCTAGAATCTGCCACCTTGGTCCCCTGTTTTTCCCTCTGCCTGTATGTCTTCATGACTCCACATAAAAAGGCACTTTTGTTCTGCAAAAGATGTATTAATCGTCAGTTCTGAACACACAATCAACATAGTAAGTCTAATTTTACCTTGAACTAATGTTTTGCATATTACGTATGGATCACCGAAGACTTAAGCAAACCTCTTGCCAGTCAACTAGCAGTTCATCCCTCAAAAATTATATTCTAAACTGCTTAACGTTACCTGAACGTGTGAGAGATCACTGTCTTTAAACTGCTGAAGCACTGCCAATGCACCTTCTTCATTAAATTCCTTTAAAGCTTCAATAGCTCTTTCATCTAGATCGCTATGTGCAACTAGCCCTAGAGAAAAGAAAAAATTACTAATTATATTTGGGGTGCAATCTTTGTTTAATCACGTTGAACACATGTAATACATTTCAGTGACCTCTAAATCAATTGCTGATTAACGTAAGTTACTATACCTAAGGAATCACTTAGTCCTCTTAAAACTAAATATTTAAGTGTATTTAAGCTTTTTTCATCAAAAAAGTGTCAAAAAAAGTTAAGGTTCAGAGTAACAGTTACTGCATTTATGTATAACTTCTGTGAAACCCTGATGTTACACAGACCACGTGTATTTTCAATATCCTGAAGCTGAATTCAGAAGGCTCTATCAAAACTTGACTTAGCTTGCCTAGCGATGGTACCTTGGTATGTTTTGAGCAGACTACAAAGCCAAATAAACTGCAGCACTAAAAGTGACCACGACAATCTAAAAATCAAGCTTAAAAAATGCTAGCCATTACCATGTCTGAGAGAACCAATACAATAACCTTTGCATCCATGAGGCCGAATACTATGTCATGAAGTACCATTTACACAAGAAGATGAATAACAAGGCTTCAGTTACTTACAGTTACCTACAACTACTGTAAAAAAAATGCACAAACACCACATCACCTACTCCTCTTAAAAATCATCTGTTGCCTAGTCCAGCTGTTGCTATGGTCACCTACATACCTTTCCTCCTTCCCACCCCTCAGCCCAAGCCTGGCCCAAGACTTTTCTCTGAGAAATACTACGACAAATTAAAGCACTGAACAGAAAACATCCACAGATTTTGGTAAGACTGCAGTTCCCATACTTTTGGAAACCACAAAAAGTTGCTATTTTAGCCCAAAGACAGCAGAATCCAATAAAATATTGCAAGTGTGGTTTTGCAAGTTTTACATCTTACCTGCAACGTAAATTTCATCTAGTTTTTCAGCAACTTTCTGTGGTAAACCAGCATCAAGCAATGTCTGGAAATGCTCAGAATGGGTAACTGCAGCAGAAGTATCCATGGGCTCTTCAGTACCATTCCCATTAACATGTTCAGTAGCCATGTTTCCAGATATCTGTTCGAATGCAATAAGCATCATAATTAAGCTAAAAATACCTTCAAGCAGAACAATTCAAGTGACAATACATGCAACAGACTGCCCTATTCTTGCAATTTAAAAAAAAAAAATCGTAGACTGCTTCCCTGAGACTTTTTAATTTTGGAAGACGCACAAAATTCCTCAAAAGAAGTACTAACACAAAGGAAAGCCCTAACACCACTGCCTAGCGGGGGTGGGGTAGCTTTCACTGCAGGTTTTACACAACCCAGCCAGACACTCTGACTCACCTCCCTCTCTCTGTCTCTCTAACACACTCCCTAAGAGGCTCTGAACAAGTCAGAAATGGAGCAAGAAGCCAGTGGCGGGGGTGGGAGGAAGAGCAAACCTGCCACAT
>VZSC01013078.1:81171-140265 GCA_013398225.1 Steatornis caripensis
GGGGGGGGGGGGGGGGGGAGACGGGGCGGCGCGGTGAATCGGCTGAAGCGCCGGCGTTAAACGGCCCCGGGCGGTGGTCGGCGGGTGGGGAGGAGCGGGCAGCAGCAGCGGCTTAGGCGTGGGGGGGGGGCTCGGCCGAAATTCCACAGCACGCCCAGAGAACCGAGGCCTCTGCCCCACAGCCACCCTTGGAGCCTCCGTTCCTTGAGGACTGGAAGTGCCTCGTGCAAGCCCCCGCGCAAGGTGGGTCTGACCGGACAGCATTGCCAGGTGCAGCTCCCTTGCCTAGGATCCCGCTTGCACACCGTCTGACTTCCCGTTCCGAACACCTCTCGCTTGCACACTTCACACGATAAACTTGGAAACCAACCTAATAAGCTCTGCCAGACCTGTAACTCCAGATAAAGGCAGCGAAACGAAGGCAGGAAGGCACACACGGCATTACTCACTTCCTCAAAGGCAGCTCAGCGACAAGCAGCCCAGCTACTGCTGCCCCTTCAGCCAGCCAGACACCTTCAGTGTATCCCACGTTTTAAAAATACTTAAACCTGGGCAGCAGAGCAAGCACAGTGAACTACAGAGTTAGCTCGCTGTCAACAAATACATGCTAGTGTGTTAAGTATGTGAAGCACACAGCTGGTATTCAACAAGATGAGAAATCAAGTACTTGATGCAATAACACTTTATTAAAAAATGAACCACTCCACATGTTAGTCTGAAATAACAACAAATACAAGGCAGCTGTACACTATCAAATATTCCAGCTGATTTTTAATTTGAAAGTGGCATTAAAAATTTTTACTCAAACTTTTCCCCCATGTTTAATTTAAAAAAAACTTTCTGAAAAAAAAAAAACCCCACCTTTGTAAAAGCAATTTTTGGTGAAAACGTGTGTGGTATTTTCAATCATATTTTACAAACATGTGAATATTTTGCATCCTTCAAAAATGTATAACTCCAAAAATACAGCTATCAGCAGGACAATGAGAGTCATATCCTCAAAAAGAAATTTGGAGAGATCAGTGAAAATACTGCACCAGAACACGTTATTTTCAGACATTTACAGAAGATGTTTCAGTGAGGTGTTTGCAATACAGATGTGAGCCAGAGTAATACATAAATTTCATAAATGGATTTGTTCTCTGGAAGTAATAAAACAGCGAAAAATGTTTCATTAAAATTCTCAGTGAGTCTAACTACAGGTGACAAACTCCCAAGAAAGTAATTCCCACTTTCAGGCCCATTTTTAGAGGGAAAAGTTTTCATGCCTTTTCCTCCATAAAATGGAAGTAAAAACAATGAAAAGACTAGGATAACTAGGATAAATGCAGTGAACAGATTTGCACCCTTACTTAAAATCACAGCTGACCCAGAGTCAGAGTGCAGCTATTCAATCCTTTGAAATTTTACATAGAAAGGAAGAAGCAAAGCATCTGACATGCAGTTCCTCTAAATATAGGTCAGTTATTAGCCCCCACAAAGACAAAAGTGGTATGCCCAGAAAAGATCCATGAAATAAAATCAGTTTTCTTTTGAGTTGTGTAGACTATCTATTGAAAAAATAGCCTGCCAAGAACATTTGCAGGCACTTACCTGGTGACTTGGATTTACACAAGGAGTTTCACTGCACGTGCTTGAAAGTCTGACAACTTCTCACCATAATGAAAATTGTGTTTCCCTGGAATGTGAAACCCCTGCCTGTGTCTTGTCCAGTAGTAACCACTGTAGAGCCCCACAGAAGCCACAGCTGGACATCTGAGCCTCCCCAGCACACCCATGGTAAAAACAGCGATTATAACTGGACTAACTACAGAGTTGCAGGGAAAAATTTAATTTTACTGTGAGAGTAAAACTCTATTATCTGCATTTGAGCTACTTACGTACAGTTAACTAATTATACCCTAAACAAAGAATGAAAAACTAGGAGACTCAACACGAGTCTTCACCTTTGGTTTCTGCGATGCCTTTCCCAAGCACACATGCATTGGAAATTTAGGCTCAGCTTTTGAATTGGCTATACTTGAGCTATGAAACGCACCAGCTACAGCATTAGAGGGGCAGCTCGCTCTGGTCATACAGCAAGTATCACTGCTTGTAATAATGAAACAAGGCCCCTGTGCTACGTCTGCCACAGCACAATTCTGAAGTGATTCAGCCACTCTTGGGGTTTCTCAGCAATACGTTTGCCAACCCTTTCCCAGCCCTAAGCCTCGTCGGTAAGCCTGCCAAGTTATTAATATAGCTGTAGATTATAAGGATGTCCAACTTCAGGGAAGGACTGCAGTCCGCAGTTTATTCCATGTAGTACACAGCTGGCCACCAGCCTACTGCCCTGGGAGATGCTCCGTAAAATAAGATGGGTTGGGGAAAAACCTGTTTAATTAAAGGTCTGTTTAATTTGTTCATTCTATCAGTCAGAGGCTCTATGTTTTAAAAAGATAGGTTGAGTTACAAAATACAAGGCCTGTGACTATTAAGAAAAAAATGCAAGTCAGAAATTAACCAAAAGGAGATGAATCAGATACATGACATTTTCTTCAGGAGAAAGTTTTTCATTTATGACTGAATGGCTCAATCTTATACTTTAATATGCAGATTTGAGAGTTCTTCCATTATAAAAAGTAACTTACAGTCTAAAATTGTCACGATTTCGGCAAAGAAAGACTAAACTTAAGTAATGGTAATATTTTCTTTTAACATTCTTTCCAGTTACAGCCTTTGTGCTCTCACATTTCCAAAACTAGGCAGGGGTAGTAACAAAATCAAGGTTATTTCCCTGTTTATTTGAACTATTTCTAAGGCTGTAACTTTGACCCTTCTAACTCTTCAAACACTTCACTTCTTCCAACTAAGTCAGGAAAACAAAAGCAGCAAAGAGTTTGTAAATCCAGTGATTACGGTTGACAGGACCAGAGGCCATGGGCACAAACTGAGACACAGGAGGTTCCCTCTGAATGTCAGGAAGCACCTTTTCACCCTGAGGGTGGCCAAGCACTGGCGCAGGTTGCCCAGGGAGGTTATGGGGTCTCAGTCCTTGGAGATATTCAAAAGCCATCTGGGCATGGTCCTGGGCAGCTAGCTCCAGGTGGCCCTGCTCGAGCAGATGGATGGATTCTGTGATGCTGTTAATTATCTAGTTGCATTTGCAAAGATCTATCTACTGACTAACAGATGTTTCTTTCTTGAGATTTGGAAAATTTTTTCCTGAATCCGAAAACTAAAGTAACTAATTTTTCACCAATTTTTAATTCTTCTAGTTCTGCGACATGGATGAGGAGTCTGCTCCTACAGACTTGACACTTTACATTTCAGGGCTTTGGCAGTTGAAATCACCTGTACTCTACTAAATATTTGCCCAGATAGTCACAGCCAGAGAACAAGCCTGGCAATGAGGAGGAATGGGGCTTTTCCAGGAATTCTTTTGGTGTCATATATTTTACATACAGTTTGAAGGTCTTGAAACAACTTCTTCCTGAAGTGCTTCTCTCCCATTTGTTTTACAGCTGTGCTATAGCCAAAGTGCCAGTGAAAGAAAGATTATTGGACTACTTATTTCTGCAAAGTATCTATGTTTTTAAGTCCTTTCCAATACCAATCACTGCTTTTTCCTCTTTCCAGTCAATGTCATCCCCCTCCCCCCTCCCCAAATCAAACATTCCGGAGCTGTCATTGTAAGAGAAAGCCACAACAGAAGCAGCAGAAGGTAGTTTAATTCGCATTAACACCTTTAGCTTTTTTCTAATTTAAGTTAGAGGATTTGAAAACAGTTGTTTATCAGCCATGGGTTCCGAGCAATCATTGTGGAAGTCAAGGTATTTTGCAGTACACTATAGGTTAATGTGTAAGCACTGAAAGAGCAGTGGAGGAGGAGAGTGCTCTATTTTTGTACACACACAAACCAGTGAAGTCGCTTGCATGTGTATGTGGAAACGCCGACTCAAAGCCATCTCAAACCCACTATTTTCACTATGAATCCAGGTGCCCAACCTTGTAACAAAGAACTATAAATGCCCTATGCTTACTGGCAAAAGAGCAGTGTTAGGAGTTACTCAGAACCTATACCTTTGACACCAACAAGAGACAAACGAGGGAACATAATATTGGCCTACAAAGTCAGAAGTGGCACAGAGAAAATTAGCAAATAGTTGTTCACCCTTTCTTCCAACAGAAGAATGAGGAGGCACCAAATCAAACTGGCAGATAGCAAAGCAAAAAAGAGCTACTTTTACACACATGCAACTAAGCTGGGGAATTAACATGAAGCTGTCAGTATTTCCATAAACCCCCAAACTAACTAGCCTAATTAATGGAAGAAACTCCCATCTAAAGTTATTAAACACAGAGATATCACCCCAATTTAGAGTCTACAGCAAAAATTATTGGAGGCTGGGGAAGCATACCAGAAAGTACTGTCGTATCTATGTTTGCCCTATCTTTGCATTTTTCCGTTAGCTAATACCCACTACTGGAGACTGAATGTTGGTCTTAACTCCTCAGGCTGACGGTACAAACACCCTGTCATTGCAGCAAGCAGAAGACGCAATCACAAATCTGTTCCCTTCATCCCAAACTCTTCCCACTTCCTGCAAAAGTATACATGCAAATGGTCATCTTCCTCCAGATTCCCTCTAATCACATATTCCTCATCCCACGGTAGACCTATAAACCACAAGCTTCCTGTACAAATAGCTCACAAAGCTTGTCAAGGATGAGGGAACTACGAGAAGAGTCTTCCCAATCTGAAGAAAATAAAAAATACTGCTTTACTATTGCTGTGGGTACAAAAGCAAGACTTAGGACACAACTAATGCTGCCTCTTCTGTCCTGTTCCCCTGAGCATCTGATGCTTTAAATAAAGCTCTTGCACAGAGGAGTGTTACCATTAGATCAGCACTTGGCAAAGCTCTGTGGAACAAGGAGACAAGATATTCAGCAAAGAAGTGATGGGATATTTGTCACCCCCCCCCCCTCCAAGTTTTCATCAAATTAGCATGGAAGGGCTGACTCCATGTCTCAGTGCATTCTGCCTTACAAGAAGGACTCATGCAAGAGAACTGCAGAGAGCATTCCTCATCAGTATCCATCTTTGAAATATCTCAAAGTCATCTTGGGACTGTAGTGCTATCCTGACCAGTTGTGCAGTGCAAGGTAGCCAAGTGCTGAAGCTGCAACTCACCAAGTAGTGCTGCAAGGGAAAGTGTCAACACAGAACTTACTGCTCTATTTAGATCTTCCTCCACCCTGGACACTCACCCATCTCTGCCCTTACATCCCTGTACAGCAGCCCCCAAACGTCTCCCTGTCCTGACTAGCAGCCATCAGGATTCCAGTACTTGGCACAGATAAAAGAGTGGAAGAAAAGGACCCTTAGTATCATCTAAGCCTACATGAATTGCTCTGTGCATTATGCACATCTCAGAAGGGAGCCAGCATGTCACTAGGTCACAGAATATTGTCCCCCAGGCCTGGGCATCCTTCCCAGGAGAGCACAGCACACCACAGACACAGTGGCCACAGCCACACAGTAAACGGTATAGATCATGGGCTGTTCTCCAGCCATAAAGCACACGTGGACAGCACAGCTTGCATTCCCACAGCTAAGCTGTTGTCCACCTTAACTCTAAACCGTGCCCGAATATTACATGTGAGAAAATGCTAGCTGGTGCAGGCTTCAGTTGTCACACTGTACTAACCCTTAAAGGCATGGATCATCAGTTGCCAGTAATTGGGCTCATGTTCCAGGCCTACTTAGTTCACTAGTAATGACATTGCTGATTACTCGGGAGGAAAAGCGCCCAATGCAGCAGTTGCAACACACAGCTTTCAGGATAAATGTTCCAGACTACTCAACGTGTAACCAAACAACCTAAAAATCCTTTCAAGCATGGGTGAGCCCGAATAACCTTGTGTCTTCAAGGTCCTTGTAAGAACAGAACCATCTCCCCCCCACCCCCACCCCTTGTACTTGCCAAGTACAAGGCAAAAGTGGCTACACAAATGCAGCATTTCTGCAGATCCCAAGAGCAAACAATACCACCTTTTGTAAATGAACGCTTTTTTCATTTTTTTTGAAGAAAGATGCCTGGAGTATGCCACACTGAGTGCGTTGTCATTTATAGCACAGACTCCAGATTATAACACTATTACTATCAGCACCTCAGGCTCTGCTTGCTGCTTTTCAATAGTCTTCTTCTGGAAGATCTACTCTCTAATTTTACACGGGCCTTGTGAGATACTAGATTTAGATCTTAAAGCTAACAGAGCTTCAGCACATGTGTGTAAGTTTACCCTTTCCAGTTTGTGTAGCAGTAACCAGGTATCTTCATTGTTTTGCACAGGGCAGTGCAGGCAACATAACCTGTTCTCACACATGAACAAATCTTGTAATTTAACATGGTACAACTAATGCTGCATTATGCTGCTAGAAGCAATAATTTAGTTCTTTAGGGAAGCAAAGTTTTAATTTTACCTAGCAACTGGGCACTAGAAAAACTAAATTGCTATTCTTTGATCTGCAGGGGACATATGAAGAACATTATGCTTTCAATCTGCCTTCAGAAAATAAACTTAGAAGTGTCTCTTTGATCCTGTAAAAATACACGGGGTTGGTTTTTCTTTTTTAAAGTTTAGATCTTAAAAGTAGCACTGAGTAAGAACAATTACAGGGAAGTTTCATTTTGAAAACTTAAATCAGGAATTTTTTTTTAATCTTTCATCAGTTTATGACTGATTAATTAAATAAATACATGGCTCAAACCTGTGAACTTGTTTGTTGATGCCACATTCAAATTGACCAAAACACTTCTAGTGGCCCTTGTGTTCTCTAGCTGGAGTTAATGTACCAATGTATAGCAATGTTTGGAGGCATGCACAGAGCAGTAAGAGGAGTCATTACAACTGTGTGAGAATATGCATTTTTACTGCCCCAAACATCAATGCTTAGTTCCAGCAGGATCAATATAAATATCTGAGCATGTCCACAAAAAAACTGTTAAAAATCACTGAAGACAGTTACCTGCAGGAATTTCTAAATTCTTTCATATCCTTCCAGTTCAGGTGCCTTTAGGTTTTACTGCCACATCCACAGCCAACAGCTAGTGTTTCTCCCATGAAAAATTACAAAAAAATTTCTTACTCAAGAGACTGTTTAGTGTATACTAAAAGGTAAATGTTTGCAATTTAGTGCCAACTTTCATTTTTAACCCTTTTAAACTTCTATTAAAAGATCAGTCCTGGTTAGTAAATTTGATGCATGAAACTTAACCAATTTCACATCAACAGTATTGATACAGATCTGCTGCAGCCAAAAGAGGTCGTGGTCAGCAACACGCAGAAGAATCTTTTAGTCTGAAAATGTTATGAACTGACCCAGTCTAAGCACACAGTGGAAAAAATCTGGAACCAGAAATAAGGAAGGAGGGCTATTAAGGTAGAAACTTTTGTAAGCGATGCAGATACCTTTCAAAAACAAAGGCAAGACATTCCCAGCTTAGCAGTTCACCTGTTTCCTATAACTCAGCCCCCCAGGCTGATGGCAATAGCACTGCTAACGCATTAGCATTTCCTCTCAGGCTCCTTCTGACTCCCCAGTTGCTAGTCAAATTTCTTAGAAAGCAGTCAGTCTGTGCTCCCCAGCAAAGACCAAGTTCATATTGAGGTTAAATTCCAGTAAAAGGGGAGACTGTCTCAGCCAACCGCAGAAAGCAAACATCTCATGGATAACTTTCTGTAGCTTGGCCCAAGACAGAACATTGTCTATATTATTTATGTTAATCACCAAATTTCTGAGAGGCAGGATTAGACTGTATATGAAATAAAGACAGCTCAGGAATTTTTTAAAACCTCTTCATCATACCTCTATTGGAAGCTCTAGCAGAAGCTCAGAATGTTTGCTTCCAGGGCCGGATGCAAATTCTGCTGATACTTCTTTTTGCTGCTGCTATAGAAAAGGCTATCATCTTCACAGAAGTTAATTTTTGCCTTTTTAATCAATCTGAGGTGCCTGTTTCCTAGCCAGCCTTCAAAATAGTCAAGGAGAGAACAGCAAGTTCAACAGAACCTATTTCTGCAGAATTGAGATCTTTCTGAACAAGAAAAACGGTTACAGTTCTTCCAAGAGTACTATACAAAGAGGTATAGTTGATTTTTAGCCCTGTTATATTAATTGTGAGTAGGAAAGAGCTTTACTTAAAATACTCCTTAAGTATTTTCCTTACACATCTGAAACAACCTGAAGCCCAGCTAGCTGTCATTCCTGATAGACTTGCTGACAGATTTGCAATTTAGCTAATCAGTAACTCTTATTTGCAGGCTCTGTCCCTGATTTCTCAAAAGCAAATCACCGCTGTCAAATCACATCAATTACAGGAACTGGTGTTGGTTTTACAACTCAAAGGTGTTTGAATTTGATTATTATATCCTTGAGTCCCAGACAGAAACAAATTTCCCAGATTTTTTTTTTCTTCTTCTCTTCACTGAACTTTCATGTATCACTGCTCTTATAGCCCTTCTGGGATTAACACTGAACGGATACGTAGTAGTCTTTTTGTAATTTTGTGGTTTTGCCTTGGTTCTTAGGATGTTTAATGCATAACTCTTCTGGGGAAAGCAATAAAGGACTAGTACAGAACAGGAGGAATAGGATCTTTTGGAGATTGGAAGGATCAAAGCTAATAACTACACAACGGTTTTGGAGACCAAGGTCCCAACCTTGGCCTAGAGTAGGAAAGCTCACGCAGGGAGATAGCCCAAGCTTCCGTAGATGATCTGCTCTATCTATAGAAATTATAACTTCACGAAAGACCAAATATGCATACCCCTTTTGTCAATTTAAAAGTGTTTTCCTAATTGAAAATCAACAATACTTCAAGACCTCCTGGTTACACTTCAGTAGAAAAATCAAATAGAAAATTCAGCAGAAAACCCAAACTAGCCTTTAGGGGAAAGCAGCAGCTAAGACCAAGAGGCAAAACACTTCCAGGAGTGCTACCTGAGAGTAAGAGAGTACCTCTCCTTGGTAGAGCATTTTCTTCTCTTACAGGTAGGTGAGGACACAGCACACTGCCATTATAGGCAACCATCCTGGTCGCTGTCAAGTTTCAACCCAAAGCAGAAGCTAAGTGGTTTTTTGCTTTGAAAGCGCAGTCAGGTAATAGCCATCACAAAGACAATGGTCCTTACGCCACAGCTCACTAATGACATTGCTCACAAGACCCTCCCCGTATAACCACAGTAGAGGAACTTAAAATTTGAAATCAAAAGGGTCTAACTATGACATGACCCACAGTATGTCACAGCCTCAGAACTGCTGCCCTGAGGCGAGAGGCTGGGAGCCGTATAGGGCGTTCCATTTCTGAGAGTAGGACGTTAGGCTGCTGTCACTGCAGAAGACAGTGGATTTTGAGCACAAAAATCTTTATTCTCAACAACTACTCCCTTTTTGCTTCCTTTGGTGGGAGATTTTTCATTTAGCATTTGGTTTTTTTTACTCCTCTGATATTCTAAGACTCAATTCACACTTGAAAAGTCTAATATCCAGATACCCTTGATTACAAGTCGTACAAGCAAATGCCACCCTTTCCTTACAGGGCTACCTCCTCTCCCTATGGTAAGTCATAGGGACCAACCGTAGGCTGCCATGTTCAGAAAACTCTTAAGAGGTTTAAGTGTTGTTAAAGAAGCATACCCTCAGAAACAGGGGGAGAACATCTAAGCGGATGTTTCTCCTCCTGCCATCTTATCAGGCAGAAGCACTGGTTATATTCAGTTCTTGATAATTTCGGATTCTCACAAGAACAGGTCTCCCCATGCCTCTCCAAATCTGTGGAACTCCTGGCACATCACCTTTCTTTATATTTGTAAGCTAAAGTCTTTTGACTTTCCCACCTCCAGTGTGGCTCACAATGGAGCTGCACTTTTTACAGAAAACTTATCTCGCAGTTGCTAGAATTGTTCAGCCTTCCTTTTCTAATAAAAAAATATAAACTACACGAAACTCCTGTCTTCTTGTCATAGCAGTCAAAAAAAAAGGGCAAAACCACAGCAAACCACCTTGTGGTCAACCCTGCCAAAGGTTGATCATATAAAGATCCCTTTACATTGGAAAAAAGGGGTTTCAGCAGCCTTATAGCCTCTACATCAAATTAGCAGAAGCTATACTTGACAGGATTTCACTAGCAACAGAACATGTGAAGTTCAAGTACATGAAAATGAAGACAAGCCAATTCTGGCAACTGTAAGAGTACTACTTCAAAAAACTTTTAAAAACCCCAGACACTGTTCCCTGCCACAAAGTTTTTAGGGGAACACTCTCAGCATTGTGATACCATTTATTATAAAACACTATTTTAAGATGTTCTGAAGGTAACTCCCGTTCTTGTCGTTAAACTTATTTTACATTATGTCATTTATAATCTGTAAAACAGGAAGCGAAGAGGGGGGGAAGCATTAATTCCCACAAACCTTTTTTGTTTACAGTAACAAACAGGTAACTTAATAAAATTTTCAAAACCAGAAACTACATAGTCAAACAATTTTCAGAAAACGCTTACTCTAAGATACACTGGGGAATGAATAAGCATACTCTGAACTGTTTAACTTGTGAAGTCCAAATGACATTAAGAACTGCCACTCACTGTGTTTCAATATTGTACTTTTCTGATGGAGTGCGAGAACTTGAAGACAGTGAAGCAATTTGCTTTATTTTCTGCTGCAAAAAATGACCAGTTAGACAAAGCTAACACACTTAGAAAGTCTTGAGTGTTTCTTTCAGGACTCTACAGTATCTGCAACATCCCTCATTCTGACTGAAAAAAACCAAAGAACTAAGGCTAGCGCAAATTACTTCCTATTTTGTCAAGGTAACATGAAGTACACTGATTTAATGGTAGCTGTATATTCCTCCTCTTCAATGATCTTTAGAGGACTTAAAAATACCTTTCCTTTTCAATCAATTTACCAGTTTCAAAATAAGGTCTAAGCAATTGGTTTTATTTCAGTTCATTCATCTCTTCCTAGCTTATTTCCACATATGTAAAACAATGACTGAACTTTATTCTAGGACAGGTTTTAATCATTCCTCACCTGCAACCATAAAACTAGTACTGTCATTGCTGGGACAATGTTCCTTGAGTTACTGAGAATTCCAATCACAGGGAAGAAACAGTGGTTATTGGTCTAGCGAGAAGCCTGAAGTATAGCTCAGGGGTACTGAAGGCAAGAGCACACATCAATACTTCAGATTTTCACCTCCAACATAGCTCAATTAAAGAGCAAAGCTGGCCTTACACTATAGAGCCTTAACTGGACTCCACTTACCACCGTTTTCATTAATGTAAGAGTTGAAAGCAACATTGGCTTCAAAGAGGAAAAGCAGCTTTTACTTCAGCTCCCTCCTAAGCCCCCCACCTCCCTGCAGTTACTAACATACACGCTGTTTCATATATTTTACAGCCTACATAACATTCATGTTTCACATCTTTTTAAATGGAGATAGGTCGCAATTGCCAAGTAGTATTCAAATACAAATGAAAATCTCCCCAGGAAATTCCCAAGCAAACTGCTGGAAAGGCTCTCTATACTTCTCCTGTTCCTTATACTGGTCATCCTCAGACAGAATACTGAGCGAGGCAGACTTTGTCCCACTGAATACAGCCATTCTTCTGAGCATCAAACACCACTCTGTCCTCCGGAGCCTGCAGGAAGTTTGAGACAATGGCAGAGAAGTACTGTCTTCATAGCTCAACTGGACTGTCAATTGAACAGCCACATGATGTTTGAAAGAAAATGGAATCCATCATTTTAATTTTACTTTTCCAGTTTATATACTCCAAGGGAAACAGATGAGGGCAGACAAGCAAAGCTGCTTGTAATACTGGTTCTAATAACAAAAAGTACGGAGAATGTAAATCACTGGACAGATATATTTACACAGCATATGGAGGCCTCCACCTGTCTTCCACTCACCTGAAATTAACATTGATCTCTTAAATTCATACTCTGATTATAACCCAAATTCTGTCCTCAGAACTGTGGGAGAGGGTGTGCTGAAAAACCACTGACCCAAAGTCAGGGTTAAATACTCTCCAATATAAAGAACCTTTCCTTGGGCAATGTCTAACACTTTGCTCTCTCTGCTGCGTCCATGCTTGACTATCTTATGGAATCCTTTCCTCTATCACCTGTTATTTAATTTCAATGCCTGTTTTTAATTGGTGAAACTCATACCCAAGCTTTACATGACATTTATACAATGAAGAACTTGCCTGTGCTAAAAGGCAGCAACCCCACCGAATCCAGCACACCATACTGCTGCAGCCAAGGCAGCACACTTCTCCGCAGGCTAGTAAGTTACACTGACATTTCTGTTCACTTGGATCTTACTTCAAAAGCAGGCTTCGCACCGGCAAATGCACTCACACAACAGTGGGAGTGCTGTGGTGAGATAACCACTGCCAGCTTAGTTTCACTCAGTCGCAACTGTTTATAGATCTACAGTCTCCACTGGCAAGACAAGTTCTTCAGCAACAGACAGAACCTCCCACCTTAACAGGGACCTCATTACTTAAATGGTAACAAAGCATTTATACAGAGCTGCTCTGTTGTGGTTGCAAGGTACTCCTCTTGCTTGTAAGCACACCACTTGTTAAACTCAAAAAAAGGCTCTGCTTTTTTTGCCCAGTTACCAAGACTGATACATGGCAATATTCCAGAACAAAGTTCATCTGACCACTGATTTCTTGGACCACAGCCCAACACCCATGTGACACTTCTAAGTTCAACACTAAGATGGTTAGTGCAAGATTTCACCAACTATTTAAAAGCACAAAAGCAAAGTGCTTTCATGCTGTTTATTGCACACTCCTGAGTCAAAGTTTAAATCTAGCAAGCCATTTTGTAGAACTAATGTTTAATGAAGTACTTTTGTGCAGAGAGATCTCATGCCATGTGTTCCAAACCTGTCACGCAGTAACTTCACGTCTCATTATCTCACTTGTATAAAACATCAGACTCAAAAAACATACCAGAACTAAACCCGCAAGTGGTTTGCAAGCACATTATCTCCGTCCCACCAAGCTAAAAACCCATTACAAGTATTATTCTTTCAATCTTAAAATTAGGTACAAAAATAATCTTCCTACATAATTTTCACTAGTCCTGTATTCCAAATCTAGACTATAATGTCACTGTTAAAACATTTGTTCATTTTTGTAAACATCAGACTTTCTATACTACCAATACATATTTGTCATTGGTTACATCTTCTGCAGCCCTTAAGCACAGGAGCACTCATACAGGAAGGTCTGCAGCTAAATAGCCAATATGCCTTATCACTGGCCACATCTAGCTTTTTCTATGCCAAGTGACAGGTACATTTTTCCTGATTAAACACTGCTCCCGGAAACAGGCCTCCACCACCTGATCTGCAACATAACATGATTCTCTGTCACCCTTTATCTATCAATCCGAGTCAGAAACCATCCGCAAGGAATGTTTTAGAACATACAGAACAAGATTGATGTAAAGTATTTTAGGTATCTGAAGTGCCACCCACAATCCTGAAATTTTATCTCTAGTCTCACATACTCTTGAGCCTGTATAGAGTTATCTAAGAAAGTACTTACCAAGTACTGCTGCTACATTACGTGTTTCTCTGGTCTTTGACATGTTTTTTCCTCCAGAAGGGACTCACGTAGCTAGGACTGGCAACTTTTTGACTTACCAAGTGGCTTCACTAGATGCTGTAAACAGCATCCAGACTTTTCATAGCACTGCAGCGGGCAAGAGGAGACCAGTCCCTCCCCACTTCTGAAGTGCATGATTACTAACAAGAGTTTATGTTGTACAGGAGTCACTTGAGCACAATGTGGAGTATCATGTGTCCAGTACGTGCTCTACCAGTCAATGCAACAAGGCCACATTGCCTTTGTAGCTCTTGCAAGGCACAAACTGTCAAGGAACACCATAGTGCAACTACAGACCTGATGTGCAACCACTAGTTTTTTCATATCCTCATGTTTATTCAAGAGCATGTACAAAACACAGCACATGGAAATACCTACCCTTGTCAGTAACATTCATTAACAGAAACAATAAATCCTGTTGAAAGCAACAAAGGGAAAGCTGTTCTGTATTAAGTTTCTGCAGATTCCCATACATTTAATAGACTGATTTATGCAGTTGCATGCTGAAAAGGAGCAGCCTTTAGCCAAAGTAGCTGGTTACTGCTTAGTAACAATAATCAAAGCATAGGAGATGCTCACTGAGCCAATACACTCCTGGAATTCAGTTAGATCCTTAAGTGTGCATTTTATAGTCAGATGGATACTTACTTCTGGTATTCCCAATCCTTTAGGTGCTGCTACTGATAGTGTTTTGCACTTCGTGATACTGCTTAGCCAGAAAATTGGGCTTTTCATGGAATTTGTAATTTAGAAATAGGCACATTCCACGAGCTACAGGAATTCCTCCAACTCTCTAAAGGAAGACAGCTGCTGGCATCCAATGCTGTCATTTTTGACTACAGACTACATGGTAGTTTCTCTGTACTTTGGTGCATTTGGAAATGATTCAGTAACTGTAGCTCTATCAATTCTTAGGTTCTCATGTTTCTTCCTTTATAAAGCATTCCTGACAACTAGGTTTGACAGTCATGCTTTAAGGCAGATTGCATCTTATGTACATAGTGATTTGTCTTTAAAATGCAATTTACTCTGTGACCAGTTTATGATCCCTCATTCCTCTGTGGAACAGTGCCAACTTGCTGAATACAGCAAATACGCTGTTACTGTGATACAGCACCGTTAGCTTTCAAGTAACTGCTCCAAGCCCAAGTTCAAATGCGTGTACTCCCTTCTCCCACTACTGGCCTCTTTTCCCCACACAGCAAGCAGGCAACATCACCAGCATATTGCTCAAGGGGCAGTTCCACTGTTGCGGTCTCTTCATGCTGAAGTGGCAGACCATAAACCCCCAATTTCTCTCCCTCTCACTAGATACAGATGGCAACGCAAGCTTTAGATCTCACCTCTTCTGTAACCACAACTTTTCTCGTGACATCTGAATTTCTTTCTTGCAAGTGTTTCACATTTATGCTTCCATATCACCATCACTTCATCTACTTCCTCCTGTCTCCTGGATGACACCACTCTCAAAAACCAGAATCACTGTTTTGAATTTGTGTACCAATTTTGCTTTCTCCCTGTCTTTACAGGGCCTGCCTGCAAGTTCCATTGTTCTGAGTTACTACAGATCCTCAGTGTTAGCAAGTCTGTACACCCTCATGACTATTTTAAAAGGGCCGATACTTTCAGGTTTTCATCCATGTATTGAAGTTCAACATCTGCTTCTCCTGATATTTCTGCCTGCTACAGCAGGCAGCTCAATGTTTTGGGAAAAGCACCATTTTAAATATGCAGAGACAGTGACTTTTGTTCACATACAGTTTCTGAAAACAGTATCCACTCAACAAAACTGCAGCAGCTGTTTTAGCAGGCTTTTAAAACGCGCAGCATCCCACTCCAATACACAAAAACTCTTCAGGTGTTACATTGCCTTCCAGTTACAAATCATTCACATTTGTCAGGCAGCACTGACAAAGTGTTCCAACTCCTCACTGGAAAAAAAGAGAATAAGGTCTAAGTAAAACAATGCATTTGAAGGAGAAATTTCAATTTGCAAGTACGAATACAACACTTCGTATACATTAAGGTATTACCATTTCTGTTAAAAAACCCCTAATACCCCATAGACATTCTAACTGTTTTGGTCTCATCTCAGATTCCGGATCCGTATTAGGTTTTTCAGCAAGGAATTCAGGTTCGGGATAGGATCATCACAGGTGAGACAAAAAGCAATACAGAAAACACGTTTAATAGGAAATCTACATTTTTTTCTATGGGGTTTCTGATGGCAATACAAAAATTCAACATTCCCTAGTCCTTTAACATATTTCAATAATAACGTACACTTATTTAAAACTTTGCATGTAGGTATGACATCTAACCAAGGTTAGGTACAGCTATCAGTACACACTGTGACTTGAGGTACAAGTGTTCTTAAATTCCAACTATGTACAGAATTAAATACTATACTAACCTACTGTATCAATTGATCAATTACTGTATTAATTATATCAACAACTGCCATGATACAAAAAATTCCCAAACTGTAAGCACACGGTTACTTTAGATTTAAAGTGAGCACATGTTTAGAAGCTTTTCAATTACATACCTGAACAAGCTAAAAGCATTTGTTCCTACATTTTTGACCATTTTCCTGTCAAAAGAAGACATTTATTAGTTCAGCAAATTTTTCTTCCATCACTCAAAATACAACTTGCCATCTATTTAGGCTCTCATACACACCAAACTGCATTCCTAAACATGTGTTGCATTAGTATCAGTACTCTGCAAGTTCTCTGAAACTTGACTTAGAAGTGTAGTCATACCACAGTGAGATTTATTTTGTTTCCCTTGCCCAGCCATTGCTCAACTTGGCTATGAACTACAATAGGCAACTGTCATGACAACCAAATTGGTTCTGTCCTAGCTCAAACCAGGAAAGAACAGAAAAAACAGCAAATAACCAATCAAGCATAATTCCCCCTCTCCTATCAGAATCAAGAAGTTAATTTCTGAAAATTAGCTAATAACTGGTTCTCAGCTTCTATCAAAACATTAAAAACTCCAGAAGCTAAAATCCACCAACAAGCAAGCATCAAATAAAAAACGGCATCCAGACCTCATTCTTCTACATATGACTCCCCTGCAAGCAACAGGAAAATTGAGACTACCTCTGAGCTAGAACTGAAAGTGCAAAAAAGGCCAAGATAAATCATTAAGTGTTTCACCCTGTTCTCCATAATGCAGACACACACAAACTCCACTCCACTCCAAATATGCTGTTTGCAATACAACGGTTTACATGTCACCTCCTTCTTATAAAGGAGGTTGACAATAATGCAGGTTTTAAAGCTGTCATTTAAAAATTATCATTAGTCATTCAAAAGTTTTCCTGAGTTTCAAGGTATGTAAAGACTATGAAGCCTTCCTCTTCAAACACTTCACCTGTTCTAAACTCAGAAGTCAGATTCACATGTGTTTTTCATCAAACAAGCAATCAGGTTTAAGATAAGTTCTTCACCAATCAGACATACCAATTGCTTTAAGCATTACTCCCACATCAAGCTCTGAAATTAATCGTAACATTTATTGGAATTCATACCTTCAATTGAGAAGCAGCCTTCAAGCATCTCTGCAAAGACATAAAATGCACTGGTTAGTTACACTACCAAGGCTTGAGACTTCCAACTTTTTCTCTAGATCAGCCATGTATGTCACTCCCATTTCCTATCTGTAATACTGCCTGTCTGAACAACAGAGCATGTGATAGGTAGCATTGCTTGCACAAGGAGTTTCACTCCCATGTCTGAACTTCACATACTGGGACAAAGCCTGTTCTTCAAAAGAAACTGCTGGTAGTTACCAACATACTTAAAGGTACTTTTCCGTTTTAGAGAGTGGAATAAAATTATAGATGTTGTAGAAAGACAGGAAAATTAGAACCTGTCCTCACGCTTTAGATCTTAACTTCTTAAATAGCATCAACCTGTGGATACTCAAGAACCAGTGAAATTAAAGTGAATTTTACTGAAAAGATTGAATTCAGATACTTAGGTCCTAAGAATGATGTTCTTAGGGAAATCACTACCAATACTATTGGTGCACAGTAAGTGTTCACAAGCATGCTTTATGCCTGGTGCAAGTACAACATAATACTACTAGCCCTTCTGAATTAGTTTAGCTCTGGAACCGAAACAGCTCTAATGTAATTAGAATTCATTACAATTCACCACCAAATTTCACCTTTAATCATTAACATTACACTTCCTAAATGCTCACATCTGAACAAGCCCTAAATTAACAGTACTTTCTAAGAGGGTCAAAGCACAAACATCATCACTAGCTTTCAAACACCAGCAACACTTGCCTACCAGGGCACTTTAATATCTGGCTAATGTTTGTTACTTGCCTGCTGCAAGACAGGATACATCAAATTATAGGGTTCTAATACTTCTCTCTCTCCCCACTCTTCGAAGATGCTAGCTTTTGCAACAGCACATATTTTAACACAGACGGGAGGTAAGTTTAAATACTGCATCTACGTCTTTATTCACAACCTGGAGCATGCTGGCATCTAGCTTGTACACAAGGACAGCAATAAAGGTAATGCCAACTGGGATAATGACTGAAGGATTAAGTGACCTTTTAAAGACTTAAATAAGTGGTTTCATCTCAGTAGCCAGATCCGTATAAAGTTTCTCATCAACACATCAGGTTTGGCAGTTTCATCATGATTCACCACTTAAATATCAGTGACTGAGAACTGTAACACAATTCATACTTTCATATATGCCACAAAATAAAGCTTTGTGTCTTTCACATGCAGATGTACTGAAAAGGAAATACATTACAACTGACAAAAAAAATCAGCTGTTTAATCAGTATCACCTCTATGTGTTGTACTACAGTCACCAGGCAATCTTTCGTCAGGACACTTCACGTTCCCATTATCAGAAGCTGTTCATGCCATTCTAGAAATTTGAGTAAAATAATCAATTACCTCATGTTCATGCATAATATAGCACAACCCACTAGGAACAACCAAGTTTTACTCTTGTTGATCCCCCTTCCTCCCAAACACTGGTTGTAAAAATTTGAGTCAAATTAATTTGAATACAGATCCTGAAATTATTTCTTAGCATTTCCAAAAGGTAAGAATATCAACTATACTCTTTAAAAAAATTAATACAGATTTTTATTAAATTGGAACGACATTTCCCTGTTTGTATTAACAAGTCTCCAGATGCCCCTTGGTCTTCTTAACTTAAAGATTTTCTTATACTGACCTCCTAATAAAGTGCAAATTCACAACTGAAAGCCATCTTGAAGTAATCTTTGTCAGATTCATTATGAACACTTCAGACAGGCATACTTTACCAGATCCTCCAACACTGACCAAATAAAACTATTCACCAGTTCTCCAGACCACACGGCTCCAGGTCATGTCAAATATGCCCAAAATACAGTACCACCTCAATGTTAAAGCTAATCACACATCTACAAATTTGATCATATTTCTAATCAATTTATCATATTAATTTATCCCCAGTGATCATTCAAAGCATACATAGCTTTCAGGAAAATCCACTTGAGTGTACCAAGTATTCTTCTACTTCTGATGGTGCTTCCATGAAGGGCTAAAATTTAAATTAATAAATTAAATTAATAAAAATTATCTTTTAAAGAAGAAAATGTCTCTTGCTGTGGTCTAGCATCTTCTCTCATGTTACTACATCAGAAACATAACCACCAAACACTAAAAAGTCACTTTTTCATAAAACTACAACTACTCAATATTGATCTACAACAGCCTTCAATACCTAATAAGTTGAAATTTTTTAAGCACTAGAAAAAAATTACCCTACATTGGTTTTGGATCCTTCTGCAACCATTATGATGTCTGAAGAACCAAGACATTCAATCTTCTATTTCAAAAAATTTTATATATATATGAGCAGCCATGTATTTATTCACAATGCACTACTACTATCTGTCCATAATTTGCAGATCATTACCTCAATAATAATGTTCAAATATGGTCTTGTATGTGGATTCACATTAACTGCAACACACACTCAAGGTCAGACAGCTAAGCTGCACCATCTCCAAAATCAGTATAATTTAGCACAAGTTAACAAAGTGATTTATCATGCAAGTCTTCATGCTTATTTAAATGCCAGAACAAAAGAAACAGAACTAACAACTGACCTAATGTCTGACCTTAACTCCATGAAGAGCACAAAAAAAAAATCAAGTAATTACTCATCAGTTTAACAGCAACTACGAAAATGGAATATACTGTAACTGTTTTTCCTTCTTGTCCCACTCAGTAGCCAAAGATGACAACCCTTTTGCACTTAACACATTCCGTACTATTGACAGACAAAAATATGGAAACCAAGGAAGAAATGGAAGCATTTACTATCTTGATCAACAATAGAAATGTAGTGTTACTTTAGAGCAACAAAATTTAGAAATCTAGAGCCGTTACCTTAATGCTTCTGTACAATGCATTGGACACCACTGAAAACTTCCACTCCATCATACCTAAAAACAAACAGTAAACAAAATTAACAGGTCATTAAGTCACACACGTTGTGAGACAATAATCGTCAATCTCTGAAGTCTCAGAAGCAATAATGTTAAGTACATAAGCCTTAAATTTACAGGAGGCCTTTTAGAAAGCAGCAAGGAATGCAGCCAGTTTTAAGTAACAAAGGAGTTATGAGTTACATCCACTTGAAATCCCATATTAAAAGTATTGTAGAAATAACTGCATGGACCCACTATTAAACTTCAATCCAAAAGATTTTTAACAAAAATTAATCATCCCATGGTTTCAGTCCTTTAAACACTGATTTCAGTTGGTTTAAAGAATTGCTTTAACCACATAGCAAGTGTTTAAATCCACCAACTCAACCAGCCAAAGAAACATAAGACAAAATGTTTTGTCATATACAATACTTAAAATATGCAGCTTCCAATAGTAATGTTTCTCACTCTGCACTACATAGATCAAGTAAATGTAGCAATCCATTAAAGGTAACTTATTAAAGATGCTTTGTTTCAATCACAAAAAAAAAGCTAAGAAAAATCTCAAATTAGGCTTGCTTATTAAACCCAACAACCAAAGGTTACTAATGCCTTGTAAAGATTCAAAAATTTTACTGTTTGGTAATCCAACGTGTGACTCACACTATCACTAGACAAGCTAATTCAACACAGAATGAATGCACCCAACAACTTCCCACACGAATACAAACACCTCCTAATCTCTGCTTGCAGATAAGAGCCTAGAGCTCTAGCTATATATTTTTATTGTATTGCCCGCTCTTCCAGAAGGACTACGGCTCAATGACACCAACATCGCAAGTGGGGAAAAAAGGCATCTTAAGGCCACAGGAAGTTTGTGGGTTTGTTTATTGCTTTTCTTTTTTAAAAAAAATAAATCCACCTTTATTCTGCTGTCTCATTGCCTAGCAAAAAAAAAAAAAGGGAAACATTAATAGTTAAAACATTAAAGTAATCTTACGACTCACATTAAAAAAGCATGCAAAGATTGTGGTGGGGTTTTTTCATGAAACAACGTTGATTTTGTAGTAAGTGTATTTTTAAACACTGTCTGTTGTAGGACAATTCCATGATCTCAGATTCCTCAAACACACACTGGCAACACAAATGCATGCATAAACCCCACGTCAAACGAACAAGGCAACTCTGCCTTGTTCACGGAGCCCTCACCTCTCACTCACAGAATGGCAGGGGTTGGAAGGGCCCTCTGGAGATCATCCAGACCAACCCCCCAGCTAAAGCAGGTGCCCCCCGGACAGGTTGCAACGGAATGTATCCAGAGGGGTTTTGAGTATCTCCAGAGCAGGAGACTCTACAGCCTCTCCGGGCAGCCTGTTCCTGGGCTCTGTCACCCTCACAGTAAAGAAGTTCCTCATACTCTGGTGGAACTGCCTGTGCTCCAGTTTGTGCCCACTGCCCCTTGTCCTGTCGCTAGACACCACTGAAAAGAGTCTGGCCCCGTCCTCTTGACACCCGCCCTTTGGATACTGATCAGATCCTCTTCTCAGCCTTGTCTTCTCAGGGCTAAACAGCCTCACTAAACGCCTTATTCTCACCCTGACGTTCAGGTCGATTCCACTCCCCAGCACTTGAAGCAATCGCTCAAACGGCACCGGAGTGAAGCCAAAGGCTCCACGGCCCTGCCAAGGGGCTGCTCCCAACGCCAGCTGGCGGGCACCATTCGTTCATCAGCCCCCGAAGGCACCCGACACCAGCGCCCCGGTGCCGGCCGGGCCTGCTAGCGATCAAAATGGCGCAGGCCAGGCAGCTCCCCGCCCGGCACCGCCCGCACCAGGGCAAAATGGTACCCTGCCGCCCGCCGCCAACTACCCGTCCCAGCGTGCCCCGCGCCGCAGGACGCCACTTCCGGCAGGGGACAGGCCTCCGCGGCGGCGCGATGCGGGCTGGGACCCGTAGTCTGCCCCTCCGGCCCCGCGCCGCCGCGGCCCCGCGGCTGCCTTGCGCCTGGCCGTACCCACCCGGCCCCGCCCGCGGCTCCAACGTGTGACGCTCACCGCCAGCTCCAGCCTCACGCGCTACGCGGCCTGGCTACCTCAGCGGCGCTACGGGCGAGGCTCCCCAATAGCCAAGCACAAAAAAATAGAAGCCGAGCTGCCCCGCTCCAACCCCGCCCAAAACGCAGCGCGCCCCGCGGCACCGACCGCCTCACCCACCACCACCACCACCACAGCCGCTCCGCAGAAAAAGAGAGGGCGAAGGGGGCGCTCGCCAGCTTTATATGTACNAAATTAGGCTTGCTTATTAAACCCAACAACCAAAGGTTACTAATGCCTTGTAAAGATTCAAAAATTTTACTGTTTGGTAATCCAACGTGTGACTCACACTATCACTAGACAAGCTAATTCAACACAGAATGAATGCACCCAACAACTTCCCACACGAATACAAACACCTCCTAATCTCTGCTTGCAGATAAGAGCCTAGAGCTCTAGCTATATATTTTTATTGTATTGCCCGCTCTTCCAGAAGGACTACGGCTCAATGACACCAACATCGCAAGTGGGGAAAAAAGGCATCTTAAGGCCACAGGAAGTTTGTGGGTTTGTTTATTGCTTTTCTTTTTTAAAAAAAATAAATCCACCTTTATTCTGCTGTCTCATTGCCTAGCAAAAAAAAAAAAAGGGAAACATTAATAGTTAAAACATTAAAGTAATCTTACGACTCACATTAAAAAAGCATGCAAAGATTGTGGTGGGGTTTTTTCATGAAACAACGTTGATTTTGTAGTAAGTGTATTTTTAAACACTGTCTGTTGTAGGACAATTCCATGATCTCAGATTCCTCAAACACACACTGGCAACACAAATGCATGCATAAACCCCACGTCAAACGAACAAGGCAACTCTGCCTTGTTCACGGAGCCCTCACCTCTCACTCACAGAATGGCAGGGGTTGGAAGGGCCCTCTGGAGATCATCCAGACCAACCCCCCAGCTAAAGCAGGTGCCCCCCGGACAGGTTGCAACGGAATGTATCCAGAGGGGTTTTGAGTATCTCCAGAGCAGGAGACTCTACAGCCTCTCCGGGCAGCCTGTTCCTGGGCTCTGTCACCCTCACAGTAAAGAAGTTCCTCATACTCTGGTGGAACTGCCTGTGCTCCAGTTTGTGCCCACTGCCCCTTGTCCTGTCGCTAGACACCACTGAAAAGAGTCTGGCCCCGTCCTCTTGACACCCGCCCTTTGGATACTGATCAGATCCTCTTCTCAGCCTTGTCTTCTCAGGGCTAAACAGCCTCACTAAACGCCTTATTCTCACCCTGACGTTCAGGTCGATTCCACTCCCCAGCACTTGAAGCAATCGCTCAAACGGCACCGGAGTGAAGCCAAAGGCTCCACGGCCCTGCCAAGGGGCTGCTCCCAACGCCAGCTGGCGGGCACCATTCGTTCATCAGCCCCCGAAGGCACCCGACACCAGCGCCCCGGTGCCGGCCGGGCCTGCTAGCGATCAAAATGGCGCAGGCCAGGCAGCTCCCCGCCCGGCACCGCCCGCACCAGGGCAAAATGGTACCCTGCCGCCCGCCGCCAACTACCCGTCCCAGCGTGCCCCGCGCCGCAGGACGCCACTTCCGGCAGGGGACAGGCCTCCGCGGCGGCGCGATGCGGGCTGGGACCCGTAGTCTGCCCCTCCGGCCCCGCGCCGCCGCGGCCCCGCGGCTGCCTTGCGCCTGGCCGTACCCACCCGGCCCCGCCCGCGGCTCCAACGTGTGACGCTCACCGCCAGCTCCAGCCTCACGCGCTACGCGGCCTGGCTACCTCAGCGGCGCTACGGGCGAGGCTCCCCAATAGCCAAGCACAAAAAAATAGAAGCCGAGCTGCCCCGCTCCAACCCCGCCCAAAACGCAGCGCGCCCCGCGGCACCGACCGCCTCACCCACCACCACCACCACCACAGCCGCTCCGCAGAAAAAGAGAGGGCGAAGGGGGCGCTCGCCAGCTTTATATGTACGCGGCGGGGTGGGAACGAGGCTGGCCCCACCCCTCTCCCCGGGAGCCTGTGGGGGGTGGGAGGCGGGGAGGTTGAGGACGCTCTGCGGCGCCGCGCGCGCTTCTCGAGGGGTGCGAGTCCGCGGCGGGGGTGGTGGGCGTTGCCCGTTCCTCCCCTCCCCGGGCGGTGGAGCCGTTGGAGCTGTTGGCGGGCAAGGAGGCCGCTGACGTGGTTTCCGCAGAGTCTGGCTGCGGCCCGCTGAGGGCGAGGGAGGGCGCTGATGGGGGCTCGGTCAGCGTTACCCTCCGCCGTTCCCAGGTGGGAGGGCCCGGCTCCGCACCTCCTGAGCGGCGCTGACCGAAGCCGACCCGGGGCTCGCCTCACCCAGATTCCTCACCTCGGCGGCCGCTCCGCAGGGCTTCCGCAGCGCACGGCGGCTGAGCGGGAGGCTGCTGCGGCCTTGGGTGCCCGTGTTCCGAGCAGGCAGGAGCACGGGGGCGGGAACAGACGGGAGGGCGCTGCCCTCTCGCGCTGGGGTGGTGTGCTCTGAGGGGAGAGGAAGGATGGGCTCTCGAGTCTGGTGATTGCTCCAGGGTCTGGTTGTACATCTTGTATTACAGCGTTTTTGCGTGAAACGCAGAGCTAGCAAGGGAGGGTGGGAATCTGATAGAGCTCCACCTCCCAAACTTCCAAAAATTGTTTTTCATTGAGTGCTTGTTACATCCTGGTGCTGTTCCCCAGGGCTGCAACTGGTCAGCCGCCTAAAGCTATGCTTGAATGTTTCAACTTCCCTTCGTGTCTAATTACACGTTTCCGAAACCTGAAGCACACGCACACCTTTTACCTTTTTGGAAATCGCACATAATGCTTTATTCTTGTATGACATTAGGAATCATCAGGGCTGAAAAAAATCACCACTTACCCACAACAGACGGAAAGCTTTCTGCTGTTTTTCTCTCTAGAAGGTCTAAGGATGCTGTTCCACAATGAACCTAACAGTGGGCTGCCCCAGTCCCAGCACAGCTTCAGCCGCTGGAAGTTGTACTGTTGCACCTGGAGTCAGCGGCTTAGTCACCAGCCGAATCAGCCTTCTGTGCTGCTGAAGAATTCTTAGAAGTGGGAGCAGGCATCTGTGGGAATGGCAGGAGCCCTACAGCCTAGATGATGTTTAAACTGATCTGAAACCACATCCTGAATTCTCGTTTGTGGCGGTTCTCACTAATTGTTTGTAAGTAGTTAACGTTTTTGTCTGCCTGTTTGTTGAGAGGTTTAGTATATCAATCAACTTGAGGAAATCAGGAAAAACATGAAAGGGTGAAGGAAAGCTCATGAATTTTTTTGGTGTTTTGACAACAAGTTGTTAAGAATACTACAAAAACTGATGGTCCACAAGATGGACTCCTAACAGAAGGGTCTAACTATTGGGAGCAGATAAGGGAAGTCTAGAAAAGCGAGCTGTAAAGTGCTGAAATATCTGGCAATTTTATTCCTAAAATTATTGATATTAATACTACCAGGAAAACTAAATAGTTGACAAATTTTAAACGGGTTTTTTTTTTTTGTAGCCCGTGGCAGAAGATGGCACTCGTTTTCTCTCTCCTTTTCTTCTTCCACATCTCATTTTACCTGCCTGAAATCTTCCTCTTGTCTGCAAGCAGGGTGACCCAAATGATAGACTGCAAGCTGCAGCCGGTCCACCACCTTTTCTGCTGTAGAGGCATGAGGAAGAAGATCTACAGGCTGCCTTTTTCTCTGAGTGCCTCCTACCCAGACTTGTTCAAGCTGCTGTTTCTGTAGGAGAGAGAGCACGAAGCTATAAGCATCAGGGAATAGTTGCTAAGTGCGTCAGGCAGGCTCAGCAGCTGAATTTGGGCACGAGCAAGGAGTTTATGCCGTTGTTACCTATCCATGTGACGTATTCAAAAGGCCCAAAACTGATGTTTGCCACTGAAAGTGTTAACCTACCCTTCCTTAGTGACATCAGGGTTAAAAATAAGCAAAGTAATCATAGCCCTTAGTCAGGACTCTAGCCCTAAAGAAAGAAGGCAGCTCCTTAGCATTCCTTTTGTAAGTGCTAAATAATGACATCTTTTCTACAGCACACGTGGAGGGCTTTTATATATGTTAGTCTCTTGAAGAATGGAATTTCTTTTCAAGAGGAAAAATAGGAAGACTCCTAATTTAAGCCCAAAGCATATTACATAAAGCATGAATGACTACTATTTTAGTTTGCAATTGATCATAAGAAGGCTATAAATAACAAAGTGACTAAGGGCTTGGTCCCGGGCTGCAGGGTACTGCCCTGTATTATGAGCTTTGCAGAAGAAACATCAGTGTGCACTTATTGCAGGGAGCCTTGCATCTTGCAATGTTACCACACGCTGGCTTTTGTGATTTGGCTGAAGAAACTCTTCATCTCTCAGTTAGATTGTAGGGTACAGGTTTCCTAGCAGTGCCGGAATGCACGTTGTATGCAAACTTTATCCTCAAAGAAACATGCCTCGTATTTCTCAGCATCACCGAAGTCTGCTAGCACTGGACAAGCTTGTACGTCAAGTGAATTACATCTTTACTGTAGGTAGACAACAATTACAAGGCTGAAAAAAGTTAACTAAACCAAAATAAAAACATGCACCACAATTGCAGATTATATTTCAAAGTAAGGTTCCTTCTGAGCTGCCTTTCTTTCCCCTCCTTCAGGCTTCCACATCTTCAACCTGTATCCCAGGTGTCTGGATGAGCGTGCAAGACATCCTCAAACTCCACTCCCCAGAGAGGTCCTAAGGCTAGTCTGAACCATAAGCCTGGTTGCCATAAAGTGTTAGTTTATAGATTAATCACTTCCAAATTTAGCTCACCACACAGCTGCATGTTCATGCACAGCGTAAGCACTGGCAGAAGGGGATGCTGGATTGCCTCTTTTGAGGCCCACACAAATGTATGCTGGCCTGAAAGGCTGGTGGTGTGGCTACCTCCAGGGCTTTCCAGCTCCAGGCAACTCTCTCCAGGTTCTCCTTTCTTGTTTTAAGTGATTTCTTTCTTTCATTGTTTTCTCTTTATTTCTGTCTCCCCCCACTTCCCTTCTGTTCCTATTTTAAGTCTGGCTTCCTGGATTTTCTCCAGTAGCTTTGCAGCTTTGATGACTCACATCTCTGGGGTTGGTGTGGAGTTGTTACCAGTGCATCCTTTGGGATGCCGAGTTCCCCTCCCCTCTCACCTTCCCAGCAGGAAGTCTATTGTATGCAGCTTTTATTTCTTCCTTTTCAGAACAGATAGTACTCACTGTAAAATTGTGTGCTGACTTTGCCATATTTCATATTAGGCATTATAAAATGCATGAGTTGGGAAATAATTTCATTTAGGTCATGATTTTGGCCCTGTTTTTAATGTTTTCCAGAGAACAGAAATCTTTATTTAAAAGTCTTCTCAACTGTCTCTCTTTGAATTTTTAGTCATTTTAGTGACTAAAGAGCACAGGAAGTCGAGCTTTTTTTTTTTCCCAATGATAAATGAGATCATAAAAGCATTAGAACAGCTGGACAGGGTCAGACCCAAGGTCCACCCCACACCCCCACCCCCAGTGTCCTGCCTCCAACTGTAGCCAATATTAAATGCCTAGAGAGGGGAGTGAGGATAGAACAAGCGCTTAGGGATCCTACCCTGGATATTTGCCCAGCCTCTGGGAATATAAAACTCAGAGACCTCCTAGAGGGTGGTGGTGGGGTTTTTTGTGCCTGTGTGAATGTAACGATCCTCCATTATTTTGCTACACATAAATTTGTCCGGTTTTCCCCAGAGCCTTTATAAAATTTTAGCATTCACAATAACAACGGCAAGGAGTACCACAGCTTAATTAGCATTACAGGAAAATGCACCTTCTTCAGCTTGCTTTTTACCTGCTCTCTATTCACTCATTGCACAGGTTTACAAGAAGCGGTGGGCAATCCATCCCTCTGCAGTCACCCCGTCATTAAGCCCTGGCCCTGCAATCTCTTCTTCATTCTGAGGAAACCTCATTTACATAATCATTCCTCATATGGGGGTCAGTTCCTACCTTGACCTACCTTTCTACCTTGTTGCTCTTCTCCAAACTTTTTCTTGTTTTGTTTTGAGATGGGAGACCCAGAGTATACGCTGTATTCAACAAGCAGGTACAACATGGGCTTCTGCAGAGGCGTGATTATCGCCATTTTCTTCTTTGTTCCGTAGCATCTCCTAAACTTTGGTTTCCTTTTTTGACTATCGCTGTGCACGGAGCTGACATTTCCACAGAACTGTCTGCCATAACTGCAGGATCTCACGTCTGAGCAATAAAGGTCAGAGCCCATCATTTTACATTTGCTGTTGTGTTTGCTTTTCTCAATAAGCAGTGCTTTATATTGATCTGTGTTGAATTTCATGTGTTGCTGTTACACCCACTCAGTTTTTTAAGAGCCTGCAGCTATTTATGCATCAGCAATGAATGATTAGTAATTTTTTTACCGCTCTGCATAACATCTTTTTCAGATCAGTTCTGTAAATTCACCAGTACAGGTCATGCAGATTTCTGTGGTGGTTTTCTTCCACCATAAAAATGAACCATTTACTTCTACTCTCAGTTTCCTATCTCTTACCTCCTATCATATGTCTGCTTAGTTTGCCTAAAATAATTTGCTAAGAGGCTTTACGGAATTCGTGCACTAGGTCACATTATCACGTGCTTGCTGATGAGAAGCTTGATGTGAGTTTACCAAGCATTCTGACCTTTGCCTTACAGATCATATTTATCCAGATGCACACTAACTCTACTTTTTATCTTAAGTTTTTCTTATTTGCCTGGTACAGATGTCAGGTATAGTGGGCTGCAGTTTCCTGGATTTCACTAGAACCTTTTCAAAACGTTACAAACTTGTTTGCTACATCCCTTCTTTAGCACCAGAGCAATTTCCAGTGAGAGCTCACACACTACAAATAGCAGTTCACATATTTCACTGGGTTCCTCTAGAGCATCATCTGATCCTGTTGAAACTGCAGCATCTTCAAGAAGTTTGAAGCAACTTCTCTGATGAATGCTTCAAAAGTGGTGTGGTGTGGGGAATTACCCTAGATCTTCTATGCTGAAGACAGGAGCAAAAAATTAATGCAATTGCATAGCCTAATTTTCTCCAAACAGACTTCCTGTGCCTCATGAATTTGAAAAGGGATGTGTTATTAATTTGGATAGATTAAACACTGTTATACTGGCGTGTACCATTGTGAGCTTCCTTTTGCCCTTTTTCAAGTCTTTCTTGCATGGTGATTTTACACCTTCAAGATAGTGTTCTCAGTTTGTCTTCATACCACTTGCTAGGATTTAATGTGCATAGATGTTTCTTTTAGTTTTGTTTTTAACAGGCATCTTCATTTGTAGGCATCTCCGCTTGCTGAAGCTGAGTACCGCTGCAGTGGGTATTTGGGTTTTCTGCTGCAAAGACAGATCTAAATGTACAATGGTTGCTTATACTGACACATTTGGTTTATTGTCATAATTAATCAGTTTCTGTATGGCTAAAACTACTGGCGTAACTACTGGCGTAACTAAGCTTTATACAAGAAAAAACCCAAAGCATCTGCACTTGGTTACTTAAAAGAAGCAATAAAGTTGGTGCATTAAGACAGCCAAACTAATTAATACTAATTTTAAGGTAAATTAGCTATTTTTTTCGTGGTTTACCAAAGTAAGTCTGTGCTGTCTCCAGGAGTACATAATTGTAATTATTTTATTGTTTAACAGAAATGTTCATTATCTTGAACTACAGCAGCACTTCAGTATGCCCAAAAATACTTGAGGGAAATTTCAGTCTGAGTCTTTGTTAGTGCTTAGGAACACAATCTTGCTCTCAGTGTTCAAATCTCTTCTGTGTTATTCTACATAAACATCATATTACTGAAAGATAATATGAGGAACAACTCATGAGGAATATGTTATGAGGAATAACATGAGGAGGAACTTCTGTACTGTGAGGGTAACAGAGCACTGGAACAGGCTGTCCAGGGAGGCTGTGGAGTCTCCTTCTCTGGAGATACTCAAAACCCGCCTGGACACGTTCCTGTGCACCCTGTTCTGGGGGCACCTGCTTTAGCAGGGGTGGAGGACTGGATGATCTCCAGAGGGCCCTTCCAACACCTACCATTCTGTGATTCTGTGATTCATTTAACTGCTATATAGTTGCCGCTTATCTTACTGGCTTTTGCTCACCCTTAAGAGGTGAGATGAACAGGCTCAGATGAGATGAAAGCATTGAAGTGGAAGTACTATGGAAAGATGGGAGAAGAGCAACCTGCTATGTAATATTCTCATAGTTGTAGGATCCAGCTGTTAATTAGTATCACTGGCAGTCACTTCATTCATTAACAACGCGTAGGGAAAAAAAGGCTTTTCTGTCATATTTGTACAGCCTTGACAAATTGAGTGTCAAACTCACTTTTAAATAGGAAATACATGTTCACATTCCTTAACTAGAGGCTGCCTCTGGTTCTTAGAGAAGACCAGGCTGCTGAGATATTTGAATTTTTTAACCAAAACTGTTCTTAATATTGCCATCTTTCAGAGGCTTGCTTACAATTAAAATATCCTGTATTCACACCCTATACAGAATCAGGAAAAACAACACATACTCAGTTTGCTTTTTCTAAACCCAAGTATCATTCGAGCTATTGCAACAAAATAGAAGTTGTGGAACTGCATGCATTCCAGCATCTGGAATTGAATCTGGATATGGTAAGTACAGGTGTCTGAATAAGAAAGAGGCACTCCCTTTGAAGTGGAGATTTCTTGGAAACTTATTTGACTGCCTGGAATGTTTCATTTGATAAAGTAAAATAAAATATACATGCCTATTATTTTACTCATAGTATGTGTATTAAAACACATACATTTTTATTTTGATAGTAAAAATGTAGGAAAATGTAACTGCATTATCTACAATGCTAATATATTAATTTTAATGTATTTAATTTTGCATCAAGGCTTCACTTTGGATGGTGCATAAATTTTTCCTTGCATGAAACTTGTAGACAGAGGTATTTCTGAAATCTTTTATTGTAAAATTTTGTTTCCATGTTGTCTTGTTCTTAAAAACAGCAAGCTTTCCAGGACAGGATAGTGTGTTAGCAGGCTTTGTGAATGTAGTGTCTCAATTCTTCTCATACAGGGAGAGATCAAGCAGCATTTTCTATAGGTGTGTTTTAACTTCACAGTTAAGTAGAACTTACGAGCTGCTGCTGAAAGGGATGACCTTGTTCTTCACGGCTCCGCTGCCACCTCTGCAGGCTAATCATCATGCTGCTACAAGCAACGACCTGGTGCAATAGAAGACAATTTTTTTTTTCAGCTTTAGTTTTCTAGCAAATCAGGCACCTGAGCTGACTCACAGTGTAACCACCTAACCGCTAGATTTAACAGAAGGGAAGTGGTGGGAGTGCACACGCTGGGCTGGGGAAGAGTTGAGCAGGGTGATGTCCCCTGACAGCAGCTAATACTTAGGCAGCTATAAATACGATGTGAAACCTCACCCTCGATCCCTGCAAAATGCAGCGTAGCACCTATTTAAATATGCCGGAATTAAAGAATTCTACCATTTTAAATAAACAATATTTAAGGTTTAAGAAGTCTGTTCTTCTACTATATGCTGCTATTTACTCTTGTACTGTAAGAAAAAAATCTTATGTAAGTGCAATTAAGTTATATGGACAGTTGATGTTCACAGCAGTATAGCTTATAGCTGGCTCTACCAAAGAGCAAGAAAATTGTGATGCTCTGCCCTACAATACGTAAGATTAGTCTGCCTTTTCTGAGGGTGAGAGGGACTGTATTTGTAAAGAACAAAAAGAGGGCAGCATAGTTAATCCTACAGCCATGATAATATTTCTTAAAAAATACCAATCAGCCATTACAGTTGTGTAAATAATTTGTAAACTTGAAGGGAAGGTAAACTAAGATATTGCTGACTTCCTCGGAGGGAGTTCACAATATTGCAAATTCTTACCATGTACACAAGCACACATTCCCTGCCCTGATGTTCCTGACTGGAGCTGGTAGCTGGGCTCCTGATGCTGGTGGGGCTGCGTACTTCGGTTACCATGAAGTACTCGGACAAGGTGCCTCCTGTTGAAGGCACTCCTACGCTCTTAACCTGCTTTGCTTGGTGGTGCTCTCTTGGATATTCCCCAAAACTCAGAGGAGCTCACTGAGGCTCTCCAGGCAGCAGGGTGAAAGACCTGGGTGTTTCAGAAGTTGCATGCTCTCTCTGCCTGGTCAACAGCAGACAGTAGAATAAGGCAAGGCCACCCAGTTTTCTGGTCCTCAGTTTAACATATGCTCTGTAGGGAAAATATGGGACAAGGCTGCCACTCCTTGTCAGCACTGGGAACATGATCTGCTTGGCTACAGAGCGTTGAGCTAATGGGCACACTATGTGGCTCATGTGACAAGAAGCAATTGCTCTGCCAGAGGTAATGAGCAGGCAGTGTTTCTAAAGACAGGGCCCTTGCTGAGCAGAGAAGCTGCAGTGTGAAGCTTGAGCTGGGGGTCTGTTATAGACGTGAATCGCCTGGTGCTCCTTAATCTCCAGTTGCTGCCAGAGCCTCGGGGTGCACTCCCACCAAGATCCTTTGGGATCCCTGAGCTGGGCCCTCTTGGCAGCCAGGAATGGATGACCAGGAGATGCACTTGCTGAGATTCTCTATTCCTTCTTGGAAAACAATGCTGGGGAAATTTTCAGAGAGGTCAGCGATCAGATCTGAGAGCAGGCCATCAGGGATGAGCAGCTGGCCCTCAACCTCATCTGGAGCAGCTCCTGGGTGGGAGGGAGCCTGTGGTATTTTGCAAGATATAAAGAGGTCTGACCACTACCTGGTCTTGGGAGAGGCAAGCAGCCCACTACCCATGGGCAGCCTGGTGTTGCGTAGGGGAGGTCAGGCTGCCACATCGGTGGGTAGAGAGGCTGGTGAGTGGCCCTGGTAGCTGCATGCACAATGCAAACCATTAACACTTCCTGTAGTGCAGCTAACTATTCCCACAGGAGCTGGCACAGTTATCAGAGGTACTGCATGGCCCTGGGTAGTGCCGGTTGCCCTGCACTGGGGTTATGTCCAAGATGAAAAGGGCTGTTTGCATACAGACATGTTGAGTATTGCCATCCGCTTCGGAGGGATCATATCCCTACCAGATAATGAAGTTCCTTCCCTGCACCACAGTGCACGAGACACTTGCTTTTTCATATTCATCTCCTCCTAGACCTTGTATAGGAGATACAATCCCAGGTTTCTTGTAGATGTCTTAAGTGTTTCAGTCTGACATGGCATCTTCTAACTATGGGCATCCCACTTAGCCCACCTGGCAGTTCCTGACATTGTGCCCACATGGGAAAGAGTCCACCAACAGCTTTTTCTTGATGTATTTGCTACAGAGCCGGGTGATATGAATGTTACTGATCCATGGACTCGGCATGATAACGGCCTTTCTGCTGAACTCAGTAGGACCCGTGGAGCAATTCTTCAGGCCTCTAAAACAATGGAAAACCAAAGAGAACTTCAGAAGCTACCACAGTGCGCTGTAAGTTGTATCACCTGAACTAAAACCATCCTTTGATGATGTTGCTGTATTTTATAAGAATGAAAAAGAAACTTTATAAGCACTATTGAAGAAGGAAGCTCATCAGTGCTGTTTTATGCTGTCTTAAGTATCAGATAATATACTTCAAATTATGCTAGTTCATTGTGCCAACACACCCTTTAAAACAACTGTTTTGTCACATTTCTGTCATTTTCCTTTCTCTGTTTTTCTTACTCTTCTTTACTTGAATTACTCAAGCACGCACTTACTCTTCTGTAAGTAGATATGAAGAGAGGAGTGGATCTCTCTTCAGGACATGTTAATTGATACGTTTCATTTCTCTTGAAGATCTTACAGTTTATTAGCATGTTTAAGCAGTTTCCATGGACTGCAGTGGGAGTTTGTGACATGGCTTGATTGTAGGGTTTGTCTCTTACACGCAAGCAAGGGAGAAAACAAGATAGCTTTGGCGTAATGAATACATATTATACTAAGAGTGTCCAAGCATTAGAAAACCTATCCAGCCCGCAAGACTGATTGTAGGCAGAAGCAGTCTAGGAAGTTACATGTGTCCTCTCCTTCTAGGCATCCTGTGGGTCCAGCTCAATATGTTGCTCTCCTCCTGTCTACCCACTTCGAGTTGCCACAGACCATGCTAGTACCTGCAATAACTTGTCTTCACTTTACACCATTTCTGCAAAAGAGGCAAGACTCGCCTCACAGAATCAGAATTACAGAATGGTAGGGGTTGGGAGGGACCTCTGGAGATCATCTAGTCCAACCCCCCTGCTAAAGCAAGCACTGGGAGGGAACAGCGTGCAGAGAGGCAGCCTGTGGCTCTTGCCCATGTTCCTCCACACCCTGCACAGGACGGGGCCCTGGGCCTGCACACAGCAAGAGATTTCGGATGGTTGCAGTAGAATTGCTAGTGAAGCGGAAATGTGCTGTAGGATGCTGCATGACAAGACAAGAGGCGGAAACCTTGTTTGAACTCATAAGCAATCTGGTTTGCAGCACTGGTCAGATGTGTACACCTGACCCACAGCCAGTCTGGGATACCTGTACTTGATACAGGAGTGGGTAAATTTTCCCCACTTTGTGATTTTGGCTGGGATGACTGTTAAGATCATTCTCTGTAAACACAAGAGGGCACTGCCACCTCACTTCTGGATGACTTACAGCACTCGTAAAAGGAAGTTAATAGAACAACACAGAATTGCAGCTACTCCTTTGTATACGCTTTGATAACAGAACAATCACTATGCATTTATAAGCATTTATATACCATGTATTTATAGGCCATATTTAAGAAATGTGGTCTTGGTTTGATGCTTTCTCCAAAATATTATGCACGAAGAAAAAAATTAATCCATGATCTCAATGAATTAAAACCAAAACTCATATGTCCTTGTAACCAGGATTGCACTGAAACTGGGGCACTACAGGCTACTTTTGGGGATTTCAGGTTAATTATCTTGTGGAAACAAAGACTATGTCTTTTGTCTATGACAGCAAATTCGCTAAGAGGAGCTACCGAAAGGGGGAATGAGATTTAAAGTTGTTATACTTGCCAACACTCACGTATTTTGAAGTAGAATGTTGGTGCTCCATGCACTGAAGTTTCCCGTACCCACTCACTCTTGTCCACCTGATGTGTTATGCTATCAATGCTTTGCACACTCTAGTCACACAAAAATATATATATTTTGAGCTTACCCAAGGGCCTCTCAGCTGTTGGGATCAAAGTCTCACTTGATCACTCAAAAAGGTTTAGCAGCTTTTTACAGTGTCCAGCAGAGTAAATTGAAATCTAGGCTTGTAAACCAGAATTTTCTGTACATTTAAAAATACAAATAAAAATCAAAGGAAATATAAGCATACAAACCCCAAATCCACTGTGCTAATTATCTCTATCTGCTAATTATGTTTAAATGCTTACATTTCCTTTACTTGGAGAGTTATTTGGTGCAATCTAAAGCTTTTCCATGGGGAAACAAATTTTAACTGCATTTTTAGCCTCTTCACATTCTTTCTGCAAGGTGTGTTTCCATCTCATTTTTGTATAAATGTGATGCGCTTTTGATTTTTACTTAGCAGTCCCCTCCCAGTGAAGGCTGTTCTAGTCTATGTTTCCCATACGAGAAAGAAAATGTGAGGCAGTGGAGTAATCAGGATGGGAGGAGGGAGGCCTGGCAGTCTCCATCAGGAGATGGCAGAGTTGCATACGTGAGTCCGTGTCCGGATGCACTTCGTGATCTTCCCCCACACTTCTTACTCCTTCTTCTTACCCCCACGCTTCTTTTGATCGTTATAAGCTATACCACCAATTTCTTAAACAACTCTCTCTTTGGGCAAGAGGTCTGATGTCTCTCTTTGACAACATTTTTGATTTGAGATAGTGAAAGCAAGGAAAAGAAGAGGATCAGAACCATCTAGTACAGCAAATTACTTGACAGCACTCAGGGGGAAAATTTGAAGGAGTAGAGGTGTAAAGTACTAAAGTAAGAACTATGGGGCGTGCTGGCATTAAAGACATGAGAGTATGTGCTGTGGATTCTTGCACTGCATTTTATCTTCGTGACACCAGTTTTTCATTTTACGGCCCAGCAGATCCATAAACTCATACCTGACTACTTCATGAAGCAGGCAGTTAAGTGTGGTTCGAAATGATTAAAAGCAGGTAAAGTGTTTGTAAAGTAACTTCTTAGAAAAATACTGAGTCTAACTGAATTTTCTGTTATCAGTTGCCTCTCCAAAGAAATCCAGTGTAAAAATGCACTTTTTGCCTGAAACAAATGGTGTAGTGACAGATTCTTTTGGGCCAAGGTGCTCATTTCATTTCCAAGCATGATTTTCTCCCCAGAAATAGCAAATGATTTATAAGTATGGATATTTCTGAAATGGTGATCATAAAAGTTGACTTTTAGCTCTGTTAATGAACTGTATCTAAGAGGCTGGCTGCTCTGTAGAAGAAGAGCCACCTCTGCTGGCACCAGGAAATTGTTCCCCCAGTAAGGGTCAATAGAGATTATTAAAACACAAGAAATCAATTTGAAATGCCAGTGACCCTCCCATAGGACTTTTTTTTCTTTCCCTATGTGTGCTCATTCTTTTGTTTGGCAAAGTTTAGACATGAGGAAGAACTCATGGAAAGTAGTAAATTTTGAAAATACATTGTATGCTCATTGTGAATCTGGCTATCTATGAGAAATTATTGTAATTAATGATTTACATGATTTATGATCTATAATTATTTATTATCTATTTCTATTTATTTCTAATGCCATAAGAGGAGGATAGCTATTGCTTGCATTATAAGGCCTATACATCCCCTCCTCCATGGCAGACAAGCCCAGTTCCCAGTCACGTCTACTGTCTGTCTGAGAGAGATGTGAGGTGGTCTGGCAGGCTTGGAGGCGTGTTGGTGCAGAGTGACTGACTGATGGCTGCACTGCACGTATTGAGAAGCTGGCTAGCGCTTGCGTTTGCTTCAGGAGGAAGACTGCAGTCTCTTTTCTTTGAATGGGAAGTCCAGGAGAACTTGCAGGAACTTAATAGGAGCTCATAAGCCTCTGTCAGGTTTGGTCAAAATTGGTCAGCGAGTTAACAGGTACCTACAAAAGATCAGCCATCCACAAGAATCACATAAGCCCTGTTGTTTTGGGAAAGCAAATAAATTTTCACTGTCTTTTCTTCATTTTGGTTCTGTTGAATCAGAACAACTAAGAAAGAATTTTAGTACCTTTTAATCTCTTTTTTGTAGTAGAGTTTTTATCTCCTGTTACTCTAAGGGTCTCAAATGGAAATTAAATTAATCTCACATTATCTCTGGAACTCTAAACCAGTGGATATAGTCATCCTGAAAATGCCGTGTATGGTCTCTTGTGCGGACTAGGGCAGCCAGCGGATCTATGTCTAGTCATTAGACTAGACAAAATATGCAACCATTTTCACATTAGCTCCTGCTTTCACGATACCCTTGAGACGTAACGAAAATAAAATAAAAAACCCCAGCATTACAACCGCAGATGTTGTGTGGAAGCTTTTTTACTCTGTTTTTGGGTTTGTGTATTTTGTGCCAGCAGCTCCTGTTGTGCAGGGTATGCTGCAGCACAGGGGGAGAGTCCTGCGGCAGCAGAGGCAGCGTAGGGACACGCTGAGACCGATGCTGTGTGGGGATAGCCAATCTTGACAGCTTAGACTCAGTAACTTCCATTTGTCAACTGAGCTGTAGAAATAAGGAGCTAAACTGCTCCTATGGTTAGGCTTCAGTTTTGGATGTGTTTGAACAGTACAGGAAACAATCACCAGTAAGAAAACTTGTGAAATGATGAACAGCAAAAATGTTTGCTTAAATTGTATTTGCAAGTAAAATGTTTTGCTTACAGCATTGGTGGATGGTAGCTTAAAAAGGTCCTGAAGCTAGATCCTGAGAGGGATAAGTCCTGAATCTCATCCACACTCAACATGAGTCAAATTTAGTTTCAGACTCTTCCATGGCTGCCTGCCTGGAGAAACCTACCACCATTAGTGACAGAGCAGCTTCCCTCAAATAGCGTGGACACCATCCAGCAGGCAAAGAAGCGTGAAGATAGGTGGTTTTGAAACAGAATACAAATAATATAGAGTATTAGTGTCCTTGATTGTCTGTATAGAAATTCAATGAGCAATTCAAGGAAGACAATCAGCAAGAAGAATTAAATGGAAGAGTGTGAAGCAGTGGCTGTAGACAAAACCTGCAACAATAATTGTCATTAATGGAATGAAAACTTGATTCATGTTATTAGTGTAGTATGAGAATGGGACAGAAAGAAAAGATATAAAAGTGTTCCAGTTTATAAATATAATTAAGTCCAGCATCTACTGACATCAGAAGTCCTTCAACTGACTTTAGTAGACCTTTAATCAAAACTTATGTCACTGAGAAATGCCAGAATGGAGGCAACAGCATAATTTGGGTGAGCATATGTAATCTCAAAAATAAGAGGCAGTGCTCTAGACGGCTGCTGGAGGTGATCACCAGCAAAGCAAAAGTGTCTGAAAAGCTCCTGAAATTCCAAATGAAGCACCCCCAAAATGCTGCTGAGCAGAAATTTCTCTTTAAAAGTAGGACTATGCAGTGGAATGGTCTTCAAGCTTCTTAGCCATTTATTCTATCCAGATCCTAACCCTTTAAGGATTGTAGTGCTTTAAAAATCTGTCTTCAACAAGAAAACTAATAGATTTGGATATTGAGGGGTGAAAAAAAAGGACTTTAAAATATAACTCAGTTAAAAATTTGTAAAAGTAAAAATTTTTAAACTGTTGATGTAGTTGTACAGCATTCATGTGTATCTGTCTTAATAAGAATATGTATAATATTGTAATTCAAATTAAAAAAATTCCATCAAAGATTTGATTTTCAGAGGAGAAAAGCATCTACAGGTGTCAGTGAAACTTACTGGCAGAACAGGTACTGGTCAACTTCAAACAAATCGGTTCAAATATAACATGCAGTGCCATGCTGAGTAATATGCAGTACTAGTTTCTAATGAACACACACTGTGCTGGATGACTGGTCAGGTTTTGCGTGCAAAGCTACAAAGCTAGCTGATGAAGCAAACAGAAGACGTGCACCTCTTGGTTTTATGATGTGTTTAGTGCATTTCCATGGGACCCTGCAGAGGCTGCATTGATAAAGAGCTTTGTACTAGGAATAAAAGCAAGTCTGAAAAAGAAATTTAATAGTGGGTAGAGAAAGGGAGTGACATTGATTTGGTGCCAATGTACAAGAGGGGGTGTAAGTTTTTGTATCTATCTTATTTAATATTCTCAGTGTCGCCCAAGCAAAGGACTTCAGTGGATAACAAGTGATGGGATGTTGTAGGCAGTCAAAGAAACCTGGAACATTTTTATACTGAGGTCAGGGTTCAGAGCTCTCATTGCAGTGATTAGCATAATATAGCATATACTTCATGCTATATTATGTACAGTGTATTATATACATCATGTATTTATATATTGCATAATATACAGCTTTTTATACGTATATGGGTGTATGTGTATCTAGATCTATCTATGTATATACAAAGCGTAGGTATGCTGTGTAAGCTTGTGCTATATGATATATGTCCAGCTCATTTTAGGTTACGGCTTCACAAAGACCTTCTGTTGGTTGCTGGCATTGGCAGCTCCTCCCTGTCTTTCCTCACTGCCCCACTTTGTGCCAGGGCTGTGGGGAGGCAGTATGGGACGAAACAACTGCCCAAGGTCTCCCCGTGGACAAGGTTAGGGTTTGTTTATGGGAATTACAGACAATTTCAGCTCCCCAAGCACCCAGACTAGTACAAAGAATATGGAGCAGAAGTTAAATTGCCTTTATTACCCATCGTAACGTTTGCTTTACCCATTCAGAAGATAATGGAGAGGTGCTTGATTAAGTAAGGTTCTGCTGTCAGTCTGAGGTTATTCAGAGAAACTGAATTTAGCAGTTACTCTGGAATGAGCAATATAGAAGAGGCCTGACTCACTATGTTTTTTTTGTTTTATTTGATCATTAAAATATTTTGTTGCTCTTAATGGGACATTCAGCATTCAAAATGCATCTAACAGGTTTTCTGTCATCCTCTGTTGCCATCAGAAATAGCAAAGATTAAAATTTTGAATGTAAATAATTATGGCTACAATCTTTACTCAGTTGCTACTCAGCCAAAACTGCTATTGACTTCAATAGATCCATAACATAGATAATATGATTTTTAATGCCAGAGGGATTTTAGTACTTTGTGTTTGCCCCCTCTTATGTTTCAAATTCCACGCATTTTAACCGGAATACTTATCAGGTTGACCGAACAATTAACATACATTAAAATGCATTACAGTTTATAGCTGTTTTATATGTATCTTTATTGCAATCTTAAAATATACTTGGAAAGTTTAGGCATTTCTGCTTGACAGAAAATAGAACCTCTGCAAAAAAATATTCTCCTAGCAACTAAATTAATGCAATTAAGTTTTTAACCTGGCCTGCAAGTCTCCCATGGCAGGGCTCATATTCTGTCTTTATAGACTTCTCTACAATAAGTCCTTTCTCAGGCCAAAGTTACCAGAGAGCCGGCAGCACCTACCAGGTTTTCTCCAGCAGTCAGTGGTCTCCTACACACGTAGAGAAATCAGCTAGTCCTCAGCATGTGCCTTGAGGTCCCAGGTGGCAGAAGGTATTCGGAAAGGGGAGATCTCCTCTGCGGGCAAGAGGATGCACTGGTTAAGGCAGCCAAATGTTAGGGCTTGTTCACGCAACGTTGTCTTCCCTAGACTTGCCATTAGCTGTATAAATGTATTGGTGTCATTCTTTACTGGCTATTAATCTGAAGTGAAAGCGTGTGGATGGGGTGAGCAGGTAAGCCTTACTCCTTTAAGCCTTATTCTCTTCCTCTGGGGCTCTGCTGGTGTCATTCAATACTATAATTCTATGGTCTTCCATGTCCTCATCCAAGGAGTCTTCTACTTCACAAAGTTTCTAGTCCAAGCTTTTTCCACGTGGTCTGAAAAGGGGGCAAGGATGTTTATCCCTCTTCTTATGTAGAAGCCTTGCCACAGAAAACAATTTAAGATTTCACTGCCCAGAGAAAGATACTGTTTTCCACACTATCCCTCTAGTATCTGGGTGCAGAGATAAACTCGGTCTGGTTACTCAGTCATCGGTGACCCCGATATACCAATGTTAGCCCTGGTTGCCAAAGCAGCAGCACTTCAGAAACAGAAATATGCAAGTGCTTGCGCTGCTAAGTCAGATATTGCTGCAATGACTATAAAACTATGCCTTGTCTCACAGTCTCTGTGAAGCTACAGCTTAAGAGTGAGGCTACAGCTTAAAATAATTTGGTCTCAACATTAAAGATGTACAATTTTAAGACCACTATACCATTATTCTATAGAGAGATCGAGTTATTTAATGATATATTTGAACACTGATATTGACTTCTAATACGAATGGGCATGATCAGTGTACGTCCAGCATCCTCATGCAGTGCTTTGGAGGCAAGCAAACAGAGAAACCCAACAGATAGACACTGCAGTTTGGACTATTGTGTTAGGCTATTGAGCTGATAATAGCAGCTCAGAGGTATTAATTAGTATGCCTAGACATCACACAATTATTAAACCGAGTGGATAATTTTTTCTTCGGCAAAACAACGTTGACCGGGACGCTATGGCAAGGAAAGAGGTGAGTCATCTGAGGGCAGAAACAGTCACAAGTTTGCATACATTTTGCCATTTCAGCCGAACGTTTTTAATAACTTTTCATATACCTGAATTGAAACAGAAAGCCTGTGGTTTCAAATCCCAAATATCAAAGAACTAAGTTGCGGAGTGTTGTTCAACCCCCACCTCCACCTCCTCCTCACTTCCTTAGATCTGTGCGAGGCACTGAGGATTCCCATAAGGAGTTCAGATGCTCAGAGATGCTGTGTTTGTGCTCAGCGAATGTGTAGGGAACAAGGATGAACCCACCGTGCTGTCCTGCAGGAGCGGATTCACTTCCTGGGCACTGACTAGGGGACCAGAAAACCGCCCTTCATATCTTGTTGTAAATTCAAATGTGATTCAAAGAGTTCAAATAGTGATTTTTTTAAAAGGTAGAATTGCAAGTAAAAATTCCTGCTGTACAAAACCAAAAGGATTTTTAAGAGTTCTCACATCTGTCATGAGTTCAGTTGCCATGAATCTCAGCGAAGCTGATTGATACTGAAGGAGAATCTGATCCTCCTCTTTCATTCTGCCTCTCAGGAACAGAGTCCATGTGGAGGCACCCTGGCTTGCCCTAAAAGCCTCTGTGTGGCTACAGGTGAGGGGTGATCCCATCGTGATCACTCTCTAAATGGTGGGACTACCTGGGTAAGGTATCAGTAGGAATGGGGCAAGTGAGTTGTTCCTAGAAAAGAAGTTAGATGCTGGTGACTTCATCTGCTGGCTACAGATGGAAGAATTTTTTTTTTTTTTTTTCCAAAGGAAAGGAAGAAAAACAGGATTCAGGATGTGGGGATCTGGGAATGAGAGGCTCATCCTTACAGCACAGGATTCCTGTTCTCGGGTAGCAGATCATAAGCTTTGTACCAAATCTGCAAGGCAACAGGGCTGCAAGTTGCCAGGCTTGATCTGTCTGAGCTTTTCTTGACATGCCTGTAGCTTTGTTTTACTTGGTCTAGCTGTGACAGCAGTTTCTCTAAATGACTAGATGTCTGTGGTTAATTTGTTTTGCTTTTGTTTATCTTTGTGTGGAACAACCGTAAATCTGTATAGATATTGTAACAGGCAGTTATTCTATATGTAGACTGAGATATTTATGGCTCTAACACAGTGATGTAGTGTAGAGAAATACAGCCCTGGTGTGATAGCAGGGGCCTTGAGAAGTGAAAAAACGGGACACAGCATGGAGGAATGCAGGCAAGGGATAAGATATAGGGCAGTGGCCCAGCACCGGAGAACCCACGGCTATAAACAGTCCTCCGACAATCAGATAAAGAAGTGCAGGCCTGGACACAACCAGTTGCAGGGGTAACAAAGCAAATAAATAAAAAGAATATTCTTGCTGTGAAAGGTATGTCTGAGGTCCAGGGAGCTTCTCACAGTATTTAGGGCATCATCAGTACAGAGCTGCCCTAGGAATGAGATGACACCTGCACAGCCCACCTCCACGGACCTCCAGCTGCACATGAGGAGTGGAGCTCTGCGAGGGGACAGCCCAGTTTTACCTGGGACTGACAGGCGGTACAGAGTTAGAGGAAAAATCTCAAAGTCTCAAGGTCATTTCACTCTTTACTACAAAGATGTGCAAAGATAAGGACACACTACTAGTAACATCAGCATAGCACAGTACCATATGGTGTAGTATTTATACTCTTGCCACCAGGAGAATGCAGTGGGTCTAAGCTGAAGTTGAGAAAAATGCACTTAGTAATTCACACTCATTCTGTGTAAGCTAAGCGTATGCATAGGTTTACAGGCTGTGATGTGTTAGTTTCTTACGTGATTCTATAGATTGTTTACAAAATGCTCTGCAAACACCTTCTGTTATCAGTCCTTCAACATCTGTTTCAGGGACATTTCTGTAAATTAATATTTCCTGTTATTGCTCTTTCTGATTTCCCTTGGTGAAGGGGAAAGGTGATGAAATGTGGCTTATCTCTGACATCAAAAGAGATTTACTCTGCCAATCTAGAAATGCCCAGTACCCATGAGCTACTGCTGCTGGCTGGTTTGTTAGTCTGCGTGATTTACAGCAGACCCGCTGTACCGCAGCAAGAAACGCTTGTTGTCCCTTTCAAGACACATTCTCTCATGTTGATGATGAACAGTCTGTGCTGATTCCTCCCTGGATCGGACTGTCATCCAAAAAAAGGAATGATTTGTACAACAAATCTCAGATCTTGATTTCTCATGTGCTTGCATTTCATGTTGCTCTAAGGATGTTCCCTCACTGTAGTAGTAGTATCCTTAAATGGATGTCAGGAAAAGGCTGTCATATAGGTAGTTTGGGTAGATAATTTTCTTTTCACAGATGTATTATTGTCATACCTGGTTATTGCAGCAATCTGTATTTGTTTCAAGCAACCAGCCAAACTTCACTCTGGTGCTTGGCTCAGAGCAAGCAGGACCTATGGTATTGTAATTTAGAGAGTTCTTCCTTGTGGGGAGATCTGGAGGACCAGAAGCAGCTGTGAATGGGAGACTCCATGGCCCAGGAGTCAAAATCCCTACCTGCAGCTCTTGAACGTGAGAAATGCAGCTCTTCATTGCTTAGAGCTGTTGTTTTTCCTCTGTGTGCATTAGTCCTGCAGTTTCACGATGGACTAAAGGCAGTCTAATTGCAGTATGTTATTCTCCCTGCTATCTCAGTGCATGTTCCCATCACCTCTCTTGTGCCAGCTCTAGCACTGGTTCAGGCATGCCTCAACTAAGCCTTCTCTTTGGTAGGATTAGTTTCTAGTCAGATCAGCAAGCAAACCCAACTCACCCCCCCGAAGTGATGATTGCTGAACCTGATGTGGTAGAAGTGCATGGGTGGCACAAGGGCACGCATTCAGCAGCACCGCACTCTTTGACCACCTTGCCGTGGTCATGGGGCTACACCAACAGACAGATGTGCTTCTTATATCTGTATTTTCAAAGTTGACAGAAAATGGTAGGAGTTAGAAATGCAGGATGAGATTCCTCATCACAGCCAGTGGAATGATTGAAGCCTAATTTTCAGCAAATTTCTATCTTACAAATCCCGTTCCCTCTCATTACAATAACTCCAGATTCCTCATGTTCTCTCCCACAATTTCACTGTTTGCTCACTTTGTGATGGTAATAGCGTGCTTTTGGTTACTTAGCTGAGAGAATTTCAAGAATGCCAAATATCAGTACATTAAATGATCTCTGAGAACCTGGCGAGAGCATGGAGGATGGCAATGAGTTACTATGCTGCAACTGCTTCCACTCTAGCATATTGAAAGAACCAGCAGCAATTCACACAGTATTTTATGAAAGATTTTGAAGGGTGCTCCTATTGCAGAATGGTAGGCGCCAACAAATGTGTTCCTAAAAGGAGAAGTTTGGATAAAATATCTCAAATAAAGCTCAACCCGATTTTTGCAATATGATGTTCTTACATAAATTAGCCCGTGTGGAAACTTGAGATAACTTTATAGCAAAGTCGTGGTTAAGCCTAAATTGATCACATTCCTACTATGCATTTTCTGCAGTAACTCACATTGATTTTGTATTATGGTTCTATTTTAATGCTTTGTAAAATGTGTGCTGTAATTCATTTTTCTCATCCCCGTAATAATACGGTCTCTATCTGTAACGTAGAGAGGCAGCAGAGAGATACTATTTACATTTCTAGAAATGTACCCATCGAATTATTGTGCAGTTCTCATGCATCCTAAGAATGATGATAATGTGTCTTCTGCACCAGATTTATGGGATTACGTTCTTTGTTACATTTCCCTTTCTGTATTTTTCCTATTCTCTCAAGCACTTATAAATACTCAGATATAGTTATGAAGGGTGTTCTCTGTTCTTTGTTGCTGTGGGTCTCAGAACTGAAGTAATTACGAAAATAAGTTTATTTCAGAATGTGCTGTGGGCTAGAGTTATGTTTAGAATTATTGTTTTAAGTTTCAAGATGACATATTCCTCTCCTCACACAGATGGACTAGAGGGGGCAGTTTAGAACGGGCGTTGTTCCCAAGTAAAGAGACAGCATAATTTAGCTGCAGCTAATCCCAGGCTGCAGATATCAGGGGGAAATTCCTGAGCAAGGATGTCTTATCCTTGGTGGGAGACGATCAGGATGGAAAATATTAAACTAAGATGTACATAAGTCCACGGGCCCTGATGGGATGCACCCATGAATATGGAGGGAGCTGGCTGATATGTGCATACAGAAATAATTACTGTAATTAACTTTGTAACATCCATTTTTAATGGTCAACACAGAAGATACTAATAAAATTTACATTAGTGTAGTTCCAGTTGATTTTCCTTGCCTGTACAAAGGACATCTAATCCATTCATTATGTTTTTCCTGGAGCACCAGGTCTTTCAGCTCATTATGTTAAGGTATATCGAACGAGAAATCACCTTACTTGAATATGGAAACATATAGCAATTTGGGAACTAATTAATAGTGCATCAGATTTCCCTGCCTCGGGGACAGCGACATCCATCAGAGGGGCAGGGCAGATGCCCGGGGAAGGTATCAAGGTTAGCCAGTTAATTTCTCATGTTGCTATATCATATCAGAGACCTTAAGTTCTCCAGCTTCCTCTCATTTTTCAGTCTGGTCATTTGCAATCTGCAGTAATATCGCTGCTGTTATTGTGGTAAAACAGCCATGGGTTGCACAGCTTGACAGCTGTAGTGACCGGAATTGTCTGTTTTCTTCCCCCCACATCCCAACAGCCCCAGAATACTGCATTAAAGGATTAACAGGGTTCCTAACTTTATAGAAGAAATTATGACTAATGCATTGTTTCAGCTTATGTGACAATATACCTCTTTGTGGTTTCCCCAAAAAAGGAGCCAAATTAATTTCTGATATAAATTTATAGCAATAAGCTTTCAGTAGGGATTATTTTTTCCCCAGATGCCTGGCCATTTAAATTATCTTCTTTATTTCTTCTACCTTCATTCACCCAGATTCCTGCTCTTATATGTTGCATTTTCACTCAACTAGTGTTACAGAAGGCTAAAACACTTCCATCTGCTACTTACCTTTTTTAATGAAAGCAGATGGCCTTTATCACAACAGATAACACACATATTACCCCTAGGATATATAATGTTATCTATTTCTTTTTGACATTGGTATGCAGGCTCTCTAAGGGTGGAAAGGGCTGTGTAGGGAGTATAGACATTATTTCAAATTTAAAGACAAGTTTTTATAAAACGGAAAACTTAAAGAAATTTGATCAAATTCCCATTGCAAGAGCAAAGGGCTGCAACAGCTATTCAGGGATTTTTAAGGGCATTCTTTTTGCAAAAACCTCCTATCAATTAAGCACGGTAAGAGGACACATTAAAGCTTTAAAGTGCGTCTCGGAATTGAAGGGATGTGAAACAACAGAAAGAGTCACATCTGATCAGTGGCAATCTCCTTCTAATCAAAACCTCATCCTGTTCTCCTTAAAGCTAGAGTGCAGATCCCTGTCTGAAAAACAGACCTCCACCTCTGATCAATGAAGATTTGCCTCCTCATCTTGAAACTACAACATGATTTTATTTTGTAATACATGATTTTTTTATGCCGTTAAAGCAAAATGGAACAAAAATGTGATGGGACAATGAGATTTCCTCCCTGATTTACGGAAAGCACAGCATAGCGCTACTCGAGTATTACTGCTGCTCCTTCAAAAAATTGTTAAAATTAGCTTCCATCTCGTCATTCTGTTGCATCTGTTTTGTCTCCTCTAGGGGGCAATTTAACACAAGCTATACACTCATGAGCAGTACAGGCGGGCAAGAAAGGATGCTCTGCCGTTTGTAACGGGGGCTGAAGAATTTCTTTCCATTTAAAAGGCCTGAACAAGATAAAACGGGCTTGTGTGGCTGCCTGCCCATAAATATTTTGCAAAGGGCTGCTTACACTGTTAAAGTACAGAAGGGTCTCTGTGCTCCCAGGGGCACACTGGCATTTTCCAGTCCTGTCGAAGGTCAAACAAAGCTCTCTGAATTTCCTCCTTTTCCAGCAGACACTCCCTTCAGCAGGGGCTTAGGGACATCATCTGGCTTTTTTTCTGTGTTGTTTTTTTACCCTTCTCCCTGAAAGATACAATAAATGCATTACCATGAACGAATCACTGATGTTTGCACTACTGCTACTTGACTACCGGCGTGGGGGTCTTAAATGGCTAGGCCACTGGGCAGGCACTCAGGAGGCTCGGGCGCATTTCTCCTTGCCTAGGCTGCCTCCTGCCTGCCCTTGGGAAGCCGTGTCATCTCTGTGTCTCAGTTTCCGTGAGCAAAACGAGGCCAACAAACAGCTACATCTGATTAAATTTACGTTTCATAGGCCTCACCAGGCTCCGTGGAAGAGGAGTTCTGTAGAGACCGTTGTTATGGGCCCTACAACAGCAGGAGGTGTCAGTCCTCTTAATGGAAGAAAATCCATAAATATCAGGCAAGTTAATGGCCCTGCTCTCAGAAACAATTTGCAGAAGAAGCATTAGTATCCTTGTAGTGTCACCGCGTTAACTGGGTTCAGCCCTGTTAATTGTTTTTCTCATCTTTTTAACCATAAGTGGTTTGTATTTCCATACTTTTTTAACCTGAAGTGCCTTGTATGTTTGAAGGGGTAATACATTTTTCTTATCAGATAAACGATGGAAAAATAATGTAAGTAAAAAAACTCATAACAATATACTTAACCAGAGCTCAGATTTTGCAGAACTGAGGAGTCTTGCTCAGTCTGTTTTTGAAAGGAAAAGATCAACATTCACTAGATGATGCTCTGAATAGTGGTGCAATTAATATTTTGGAACTTTGGCACACCATGCTTGAGAAGGCAGCTGAATGCACCATCCTTCCCTGTGAAATCCCACGTAGGATTTTTCAAAGCTTACATTAAATGCTTGTCTGTTCTGTGACTGCAATCACAAAGCAACACAGGAAAAACAAAGTGAGAGAGTCCCTGTCCTCTCAGCAGGGAGACTCAGAAAGATTTGTGAAAGCAATTGGTAGCCAGCAAGTAAACGCTGAAGTAGTCTGAAGTCCATTTTAACTAAGGTAGTAGAAGCTGCAGAAATGTGCATCCCCTAATATTGCCAAACAAATGTGGCAGCGTGGAAAATATATTGAAACAATCTGACTTTGGTTATTAAACAATGTACAATATTATCTAGAGCATTTAAATTCCTGGATCATTTGTTTGAACCTCATCTTTCATTTTTATTTTCTGTCATTTAAAATAATCAATACATCATTTACATTAATGAAAGAAGAAGAAAGGGAGTAGGGGTAAATGTTATCTGTAATACTGTGCAAGTTGGAACTTCTCTGAGCTGAAACAGCTTAAGAACGGTTAACAGGTTATTTGGATGCAGTCTTTTAAAGAGGACCGGTAAACAAAACTAAAGGCTGCATCCTAATTTATAACGGCACATACTCATTATCTCTCTGCTACTAAAATCTTTATTCCTCTTCATAGATCAGGCCAACCTGAATGGTTTGATGGGGAACCACCCTCCCCTGTGCATCAACATTTGCACCACCATCGAGGCAAAGGAGACCAGTATCTCATCCTGCAGGGGCAATGAACTCTTCATGAGGACGATCCTTATCTATTGCCTAAAGCAGATGGAGCACCAAACTCAAACATTCCTCAGAAAGCCCTTCCTTGGAACTTTTCAAATAAGAAGTGAAGGAATTGCTGCTGGTGTGTGCTTGGAGATATTCAAAAGCTGCCTGGACATGGTCCTGGGAAACTGGCTCTGCCTGAGCAGATGGTTGGACAAGATGATCTCCAGAGGTCCCTTCCAACCTCAACATCTCTGTGATTTTGTGACTCTGTGTCTGGTCATCAAAGGTTCTTCTGGGATGACACAACTGTGAGACAGAGCCTGTTCGATCTCGTGTCTGTCACCAAGAAACTTGTAAATTGGTTTTGCATGGGTGTGGAGCAGCATCATGGTGTAATTAGCATTTCCTAGTTGACTGTGCCACAAGCATGTTTATCCTATCACATCTGGTTCAATTTGTGAGAAATAGCACTACTACCTGCCCTTTCTACTCCCCTTATCTTCTCCTTCTTATGATGTGAGGTTTGTCAGTCTGAAAGAAGTTAGGAGAGCGTCTTAAACTTTTCCCTGTTTGTTTCCTGGAGGCAGGTAGTATTGCTATCCCAGCAGCAGTGTGCAGAACAGACGTGCTTCATGATGAAATAGATATCCGGAATAGAAAATGTCCAACAAACCGAAAGGAATCAAAACCATAGAATAAAGCTTTGAGCAGTAACTTCCTGACATTTCAAAAAGTGTGCTAAAAGAGGTAAGTGCTCACGAAAAAGTGGGCACTTTGAACGATCATTGCATTTTGAAGCAAGGCAGAAAAAATGCCAAAACTGCAGATTATACAGCTGAAGGGGATGGATACTCAATCAAAGAGAGGATTGTAATTAAACTAGAAGCACCCTTAATTATATAAATCACATGTTTATTCCAAATGTTACTCATTAATTGACATGAATATATTTACCTTGTAATATTTGGAGGTTGACCCAACTTTCCTAGCAGTGCAGGCAATATTGAACTTTGCTGCCCCAATAGACGGGGCTGAAGTGCTCCAGCCTGAAATGGGAAGAGGCTGGGGGTGAGGAGAACAGGAGGACATGTCTGAAGAGCTGGACTCGGTAAACCTGAGTAACCAGCAACAACAGGAGAGTGATCGGTGCCTTCAGAAGAGTTCCGCCCTCTGCTTGCCTGGAGTTGTCACCACCATACATACCCTGAAGCCTGGCAGCATTAGTACAACTAAGCTTGACCCTGGCACTGGCAAAAAGGGGAAGAGGATCTGCTTCTTTCATTGTCTGAGCACCAACTGCCATAGACTTCTACCTATTTTGCTTGTGCCTAGAGTGAATCCCATTAATAGCAATGCTAACTACTTTTCTGAGTATCCAGAGGTCAATAATTGGTCAAGAGGACTATTGGTAACAACTGTAAAATGCAGTTGGGGAAAATGAGAGGAAAAACAAAGTGTGTTGCTTAAAACAGAGAAACTTAATGTCTAAGTCTAAGGAGTTCTTGGTGTTAGTATATTAAGCTTGGTTCACTGGAAGGTTGATGCTCAGCATGACTGCTGAGTTGGCTACGTGGGCCTGCACAGCATAAATGCACATCTGGCATGTGATAATTAAATGCTAGACTCAAATGGAAACTTTTAGTTAGGTATTAGGTCAAGAATTAGCTTTTCACATAGTAATTTGGTTGACTTTAACAGTTTCCTTTGAGGCCGTTGCGTAGTCTATAAGGAAAATAATCTTTCAGAAAGGCTTCCGTGTTGGTACGTATTGGAGAGTGATGCCTTCTAGAGGATTGCTATGCAAGTAATATGGGATTTTTAAACTCAGGACTGTTAGGACCTGAATCTGGGTATCGCACAGGCATGTTACTACAGCATGGGTATCTGTGAGGTGGCTCCAAGAAGAGCAGACTGGAGCTCATGAAGCGGAGGAAATGGTGGAGATGAAGAAACAACATAGTGTCTTGAGCTACTCTTTAATTTTTGGGCTGTGTTAGAGGTCTTCAGTACAATGTAAATAAGCAGGGTTTTGTTTTAATTTACAACATCTTCCCTAACCTGCAGAGATCTGTCCTCTCCAGGGCTGCGAGGGCTCCTTTTGGTCACTGTGGTAGTTCTAGCTGCTATACGGGGGATCAAGTAAAGATTTCTTTACTTTGAGGGACTTCCATGTAGTGGACAGTTCAGACAGACAGAGTTATTTGGGCTTTTTTGTTTTTAAATCTCTACCTTTAGAGTATTTTTTAATAAAACAAGTGTGATGATTGATTGATATTTAAAAGCCTTGGACCCTTATAGCACCCAGTGATCATGCAGTCAGTAATTATCAGAGTTAAAGGAAAGTTTTACATCACTGAAATAGGAACTGAACAAATTGATTGTGAAACAGGCTTTGGAACAATGCTGGCTTCAAAAACCCAGGCACAGTGGCATGAATTATGGAGACAGTTTGTGACTTTGATCTCTTTGGATTGTAATTAAATGCCTCACACTGGGAATAACCAGTTTACAGGAACTCTCATATTAAAATCAAACTATCAATCTGTGTAATTTTCTATATTAGATTGGATGACTGATCCGGCTTTGACATTGGCGATTATTTGGTGCTGCAGAAGGAGACAGGCCTTTTGTGATGCTGGTTGTATATATTTCTTTATTTTGGAAATGATGATTTTTTTTTTCCTCACAGTCTTCACAACTAACTGGTTTATATCCTTGAAAGAGGATTTTATCTCTTTATTTGAATTCCTGTCCCATTACCCAACACCTCTTGAGGACAGTAGGAATCTGTCTATTGATGTCAGAGGTTACTCAATCAGTTCGTAACTGAAACTGTTAGTACTTCACGTACAGAGCTCAGAGTTGGCTTATGTGCATAATTAACTTTATTCATGAGTGATACAATATGTAAGTATTTGGAGGCTCCTAAGTACTGTAATCCCTCAAAAATCCAACCAGGATGAATTCCTGCAGAAATGGATGGCATAATATACTGCTCCATGCATCTTCAAAGGAGCCAGTTGAATCCAATCTCTACAGTTTCTTGGAGGACCACACCAAATAAATTCAAGTCAATAACAGAAGTAAGCGTGGTAATATCCTGGGTCTGATTTGAAATTGAGTCCATTAATGACTGCTTAATAACATAGTAAATGGCATACCAAAACCAATGCAATGCTTTGGATCTATCAAACGTGTGGGAAAGCAGCAACACGGGCAAGGTAATTAACAGCCTCTTGGCAGTATGTTATGCTCTCAAGAAACAATGTTTTGGGGAAAAAGAAGGCTGAGTTATATGCTTTTCTGTCTTTTATATGTGAAGAGAAGCCATCAACTTCCAGTCACCCAGAAGCAGATCTTTACAGTGGGTGAGTTGAAATTTTTAGCTGAGTTTCTAAAAGCACAAACTTAGTAGTCTTTTTGATCTATAAACCAAGTTAATTCCAAAGCTGAGACCCTCACTATGTTTGTCAAAAATTGTAGTGTTATTCAAGATCTATGACTGCAGGTATGAATTTATTGAAGCAAACTTCCCTGGCTATCAGGTGGTCTCAGCTATGGAGTGAGAACTGGGATATTGAACATTTGAAAGTTAATGTGATCCTTTCACTGTCAAATTTCAACTTACTATCTGAGAAAGAAATTGTGGAGAGGGAGTAGGCAAGCTGGCTCAGTGCTCTGCATAATGCTGGATCTCTGTAGAGCTGTGTGCTGTCATCTGAAAGTAACATAATTCTTGTATGTGATATCTTCAATGAGAGTTTTGCTCATACTCAGAATGCTTACAAACATACTAGTTGAAGGCAAAGTAATGCTGACATTGATTAATCTTCTATATATTTTTTTTTAGGTAGATACATTTATCAATAACTAGATTATAAGGTCTTAAACTTCCTCAGGGCAGTTCCCTACTTCGGTTCAATAGTTTTTTACGCAGTGTCAGTGATGCATAGGTACAAAGGATGTGGAATAGTCAGTCATCTGGAGATGTAGCGATATCGTGACTTTTTCTTACTGCTATTTGTATTTCAGAAGCTGACAGAGATTGCAATTGCATGAAACTGCTTTTGTGTACAGACACTGCTCACATCTCTCTTTTCCCAAGATGAAACAAAGCCTCCACCTCAGCAAGCTAACAAGTGGAATGGGAAAGAGGACAATAACAGAAAGTAGCATTGGAGAGATGGCACAGAAGTTTTGGCTAGACTAGTAGGTTCAGGAGCGCTCCTGAGGTGGTCACATCCTCCATCTTACCATCTCCAGCTTTGATGGGTAACAAATCACAGGTCATCTGCAATATTCTGCTTCTTTCCACTCCCACCAAATTTCACGGTGGGTGTGCGAGCAAGTCATCTCCCTCTGTGAGAGCACCAGGCATGCAGTGGCTGCTCTGTTTTAGCACTACGTTTAGCAGAAGTTGTCTCTGATGGTGTTTGCTGTCAGAGCTCCTCACCCTTTTCTCCACACAAGACACACCAGGGTTGGAGGGGCAGGTGGGCACCCCACTGCGCCCATGTTGCAGGGGAAGTAGCTCCATCAATGAAGCCAATGTCATGAAACGCATGAAGAGCCGTGCCTAGTATGGGGGAGGAGAGGCAATGTGGGGTGCTGGGTGGGTGAGAGGGGCGTGCTGGGCCATGCTGACTTGGGGTGTACATTTGGCAAGCATTGGAGGCTTGCATGGTTTTCAGACCTCTAAGCAGATTGGGGTTTGTGATGCTCTTGAACATATCTAAGTCCAAGACTGTGCAGATTTTTAAGGTATTTGGCAGTGAGTTTGCTATAATAAACTTACGCTGTGTCTCTACCAGTAACCTCAGGTCTGTTCTCTGCACCTGCAGTGGCGCTACGGGCATATCCATTCTGCTAAGCTCTCTTAGCCACCAGTGCACAAAGGGTGGCCACATCTGAGCTGCCTGGTGCTGGACACCCAGCCCATGCTGGTTTCTGAGCTGTGCCTGAACTGTGTTTGAGAATTAGCCCAGGCCAAAAGCATGCTAGCAACCATGCAAAATTTTAGTAGTACAGGGAGAGCCCAGCTGGGGCCCTGGCACGGTTTGATGAACCAGAACAGATGTGCTTGGAGAGGTGTGCGTAGGCATAGCTTTAGGGTCTGGGAAGGGGCTGCCACATATTAAGTAAGGCCAGGCTGCTCTTCCATGGCGCAGACCAGGGTTGTTTGTTATGGTTTCCCAGGGAAGGATTAAAGATTATTTTGAAAGGGAAGCTCCAGCCGTGCTTTGAGAGAACTGCTGAAAAGAAAACTTTGGGTAGGCAAGGACTGGGATGAGATTGATTCTGAAGGGAGAAATGGTGTGAGAGAGGAGATTTAAAGCACGTGATGCTCTGGGAAAAAAATGGAATACGTCATACCGCATAAGAGATTTATTTGTCAGGACTTCTTCACTGATTGTTCTCAAAAGTCAGACAAAATGTGAAGCATGCCATTGCTTCAAGCCACAAGGACATTGCATGTCTTTGTTGTGCCCTAATCACACAAAGGAAAAGAAATGCTAATATATAACTAAAAGCTTGGCAGATACTCGGGTCCTGAAAATTCTCCTTTGTACTCAGAAGCACCTTGGTGGGACTAGTTTCACACATCGATCTTCCCAAAACTCAGAGTTGTGTTGGGGTTTTTTTTGCATGTAATGTTCTTTTTTTCACATCAATTTTCCAGGAACTATTAAGCTGTCTCTTCTTTCAAACTGTTCTAGAGATGCACCATAGAATTGAGTTCAACATCAAACTTGTAACAAAATACATATCTAGGCAAAGACTTGCCTGTCTGAATGCAAATACTGCATGAGCTTAATAATATGAATTTACTTTTGAATATCAGCCTATATGGAAGGCTCCGTGAGTTTCACAACGTGTCAGTTTGCAAATGTTGCTATTCTAAATGAAATTCATGCACTTTTTTTGTAGATAATAGCAAGAATTTAGTGTAGCTGAGCTAATTTTCTCTAATAGACTTGCACTCTTAGAAATAAAACTGGGTTAGTTTTAAGTCTGACTCGATAAAAGTGCCCAAGCTTCTACACAGCAGACAATCTGTGCAACACCATTGCAAACTTTTTATTTTGCTATGTTTGCAGTGTTCAGCAGACTCCTATAGGTTTTATGAGAAAGCTCCCTTTTGTATTAGCTACTGTGGCACATGCCTGGCTTCAATACACTGTTTTTCCACAGGCAGTGAAGCATAATACCTCCTGTCTCTGTATACCCTGCAGCCCTTCTAGGGATCATTGCTTGAGGTGCCTGGATCAGAGATACTTTGAAATTTTGTTTTGCAATGAGTGGGGAAAAAACATCATTGTATTGATGTCCTTGAAGAGAAACTACTGACAGATTTTTATGTGAGTCACTGTGCCATTTGTGTGAAGCAACACAATTCCACTGAATTTAAATGAGTTTAATTAATAGCGATTTAATGAGTAGCATTTTAACAGTGATATACTCCATAAATGCTTTATGTTTTATTTCATTCCTTTCCTAATTTGTAAAATACCAGAATTCTAGAACTTGGAGTTAAAAGTTGTCAGCTCGTGTATGTGTGCACTATCGTATGTATGACATCCACGATTCACCCAAGATAATACAGTACTACATTTACATGCACACATGGCTGTTACTCCTATGATTGCTTTATCACTTAATTAAATAATGGGAGCTTTTCCCAGATCTCTAATAAATTGATAGGTCCTTTCTGAAGCACCCTGACTGATGTCTGTATCCAGCACTATTTGCTGATTTAAAAACAGAATATTTCTAAGTCCAATAAGACAATGTATGTATTTATCATATTAACTGAGTAGTTCTTCATTTTTTCTGCTGCAAAGCCAGGAAACCAATCTTCAGGTGTCAATTCAATAATTTATTCCTATTCATTAAAGCACTCTGCTCTGTGCTTTGCTTAAAGCGCAGCTAATTTTGAGGCAGAATAACCTGAAGCTGATTCCACATGTAAGCTGAGCAACTGTATTATCTGCAATTTTATGCATTCACATTCCAGTATGTTTTTCTATGCAAAATTGTCTTTGGCTTCAGATCAAGGAATGAGATAGATAAGCACATACTTAAGTGCTCTGCTGAGTTAGTGCCTGAAAAGCACAGCCGCTGTTAACATAACACCATTGACTTCAGTGGGATTATGGCTTTATACTGGTCCACGTGAGTCAAACTACTTGGGGTGTTCCTTGCATATACTGGGGAAAGATGCCAGTTTTCAATATTCTGTCAAATGTGCTGTCACTTTCAAATATTCCATCATTGCCTGATATAAATAGTACCTGCAGTCTGGTACCTCTGAAACATGAATCCAGAACCTGCAAACTGATGAAAGAGCCTGACTTTGTGAAAAGATGACATGTTAAAAGAAAGCGGGGATGCAAGGGCAAATGTCCTCAAAGCAACTTTCTGTGGATTATATATTTCCTCTTCCTTGAATTGAATGCCTAGCACCTGAAAGGATGGATGTGCCTTGCATTTTCTGGGTTCTCCAAATAAACAGCTGGTTTAAAAACTTCACATCCTGACTGCTGCTGAAGGTGTTTTCTGCCAGTAGGATGATGCCATTGTGCAGAGCAATCTCTTCCCACATTGACAGGAGCAGCTTAAAGGGGTCAGGCCAAGGGTTGTGGCTTGGTTAGAAGCAATGCAGCCGCTTGAACAGCATCAAGTGTTTGTGCCTTGGTTAGCAGCAACACAGCCGCTTGAACTGCATAAAGTGTTGAAAGAAGCAAGGTAGTTCTACGTAAATAAGAATTACTGCAACTGTAGTCAGGACTAGAACATAAGGTGCTGAATATTATTGTAGCTAAGAGGTTGTACTGTTAGATGAAGTGACTGGAAACACCGTCAATTAGCCAAGCTGCCCAGACCATGGCTTTAATCACTGTATCGCACTGCCTTGAGCTGAGTGCTTTTGGACAGTTTGAGCCAATATGCCTTTAGCAATAACACTGGAAAAAAAAAGATAAGATTTTGTACAAACAAGAGTTGGTTACTTCTCTTTGAAAAGCTCTGGTGCCTTTTTTTTTTTCTGAAGCAGAGGCATCACGTCTGCTAAGGGATACCCTTTATGCCAGGTGTGAACTTTTCTCTTTCCCATTAATGTATGTCCAAATTTGCTTAAATCTTCACCATTTGCTCATGCTCATTGAAAGTTAATCGCAGTTTAGACTTCCATAAATCTCTGCAGTTTCCACATACACTAAGCAGCACAGCTGTCCTGCCTTTTTCCCCTCTTAGTCCCCCAGACAATGATGGGAAGTGGGAGGAGGGCTGCCTGTCCTGTATCCTTACAGATCCCCTCACGGGTTTTTCTGCAGTGTACATGGAGAAACTCCCTTGTTTAAATACAGAGGGAACAGAGGGAAAAGGGAGACAAGCAGGTTAGCAAGACTGGTTTCAGAGGCAGAAAAAGAAAATCTATGATTAGGATTTGAAGAAGAGAAGAGAGAGAGGAAATAGACCAATAATGACTGGCGAGGAAGGAGAGAAAGAAGATTGATCTGATGAGGAGCTGAAATGTGGAGAGAAGGACTTAACGCTGGATGGGAACAGCAGATCTCTGAAGGTATTGAAATCTGGGGCAAAATTCAGTGTGAAATAGTGATATCTGATTTAGATATCTACATGTAGATGTTTTTAAGCCCTCATTATATTCAACAGCACCTGGAGAGCAGCTCAGCTCACCCTAAAGTACACACGTAGGACTCAACTCGGTTGTCCAAAATGATCTACAGCTGTTTGGGATGCTGCAGGCTATCTCGCCTAGCTTTTGGTAAGACAAGAGTTTACTGTGAGTCCCATGAATTCATATATGATGTTGTATGTCATCTTAAGAAGTGCAAGATACCTTGATTTGAGCAAACAAACTGAGCCCTAGTGGTGGTCAGCTGAATCATGCCGTAGCCTCCAGTGTCTAGAGCTCCATTAACTCTAAATGGGAGCTTAAGTGGATCTTTTGGGATCTTCTGAAAGTTGGCACCTACATTTAAGTGCACAACACAGTTACTTAAACATAGGTATCAGATGCCAGTGAAGATGCTCTAGAGTATCTGTTACATCCTCATGGACCTGGTAGATCTGTGCCCTTCTGTCGCAGCAGCTGAGACCAGACACTGGGCACTCGTATGGCTCTCAATACCTGTGAGAGGAGCTGCTGAAGTGACCACTGGCTGTGCCAGTCTTGTGCCAGCTTCTTAAATTCCTCTAAAGAATTATGACGTAGCTACCTCTAGACGCAGAAACTGACCCTGGACTTCCTTTCTAGTCCTATGTTCCCGAATTCTTGATCCAAAATGTTAAACAAATCCGTTCTGTGTGGAAAAGTCCTCATTAGCTTTATATAATTGTGTATAGAAATTACATTTGGCCTCTAGCTTGATCAGTGCATTTGTCTTTATATCTGATCTACAGCACTCCTGTATAGCCTTGTGGTGCAAATTAAAAATTGGGATAAATTCTTTGTGGCATGTGAAAATTTGAAAATCCTGCTTGACCAATCTGATAGCCTTCTATGATGGCATGACAGGCTGGGTGGATGAGGGGAGAGCAGTGGATGTTGTCTACCTTGACTTCAGCAAGGCTTTTGACACTGTCTCCCACAA
>VZSC01013078.1:141332-168132 GCA_013398225.1 Steatornis caripensis
AACCTGCTCTAGGCTAACCTGCTTTAGCAGGGGGGTTGGACTAGATGATCTCTAGAGGTCCCTTCCAACCCCTACCATTCTATGATTCTATGATTCTATGTGACTTTCATAATGGTATTAGGACAAGAAGAATAGTATTAATTTCCAAAGATTCCTGTTGCATATGTAGTCATTGAAAATTTTTGTTCACCAAGTACAAAACTGTAAGTAGAGTATTTAATAACAGCAACTAGCAATTTAGGGGACAGTATGTAATGTGTTTATGTAAGCCCATATATTCTCCAGACATTTTAAAGAATATCTAATTTCCTTAATGATTCCTCTAGGTTAGCATGTACAAACTGCTGGCTATCAGTGAAATCAAGCGTGATCCAGCTATTGTGGGTTTTGGATACTGACTTGTACCTAAACAGAATTTAATTTTCCTTCATTACTTTATCATAGTTTGTTTGGGTTTTTTTAAAGAAGAAAAAGCAGATACTGATCTAATGTGTACCTCCATATTGATTGTAGTTTAAAGGTTATCAGAGCTCTAGCTAAACTACTAAAATAGTCCAGAGCCAATGAGCTGGGAATGTTGCTCTTTGCTGAGGGTAAATGAATTTGAGATCTTTCTGACATAAGAAATTTATTTGAGATGCTGACTCTCAAGCTAAGTGCTAAGCCCCCAGAAGACATCATCGTCTGAATTCCCTGAGTTTCCTAGTGCTTACTGTTGCTACGGAAACAATGGATAATTTAATTCCCCAAGCCATGAGGTGGATGTGTTTGGGATGGAACCCTAGTCGCTCTACGAAAAGAGAAGGTAATGTTTCCTGACAATTTTCTGGGGCAAAAAGAAGTTAAATCACTTTTCTAGATGTCAGCATTCAGATACTACCTGTGTTCATTGTAAGAAGGAATGACAAGAGGATAATGAATGTGAGGAGTACTTTGCTGCCTGCTTTGACATATGGGGTTTTAGTGGTCCCTTTTGGGATTGTCTTGATTGATTTCTATGCATGGAAGCCACTTAGCTTTCAAGTCCAAATCTTAAGAAATTCTTAATGCAATGAAAGTAGTATATACCATCTGTACCAGCAGGCTGGGCTTGTTGTTGGTACGTGTTAGAATGTTTCAGTTCTTCTAGCTGGCTATGCCAGCTAGAGTCCTCAGGGTACACATAAGACATCCTTGGCCAAGGCATTGAGGCAAGAGGTAGGAGCAAACGCAGAGAGACGCCAAGTGGAATAAGCCTGGAAATAAATCAGGAGCTGCCAGAAGCTTCCACAGCTCAGCCTCAGCGCAAAGCTGTCCTTGCTGGATTCATCCCAAGCCTTTCAGTAACTCAGTTGGAAATACAGCTGCTGTGCAGCCATGTCCTCCTTGCCACTCCAGATCTTAAAGACACATGTCATATCCTCCTCAGTCATCTCTTCTCCAAGCAGAAGGGTCTGCATGTATTCAACAGTTTCTTGTACAGAAGCACAGTCATCCCTTGGTCATGTGTTATTTTCTGCGTCTTTCCCTGTTCACATTTTGAGTTGAGTTGAGCAACACAAATTACAGTAATGAAGATATGGATGCAGAAGGACTTTCATGGTGTCTTTATTTTGTTCTCTGTTCCTTTGCTAACATTCATTGACACCTAATTTGTGCCAAGACTGTGTGTGGAAACGTTTTAATAGTACCTACTATAACCATGAGATGTTCTTTCTAAGAAATAATAGTCAAGCCAGAGCCCATCGCTTTGCATGTAAAGCTGATTTTCTTCAAAATCTTTTAAATACCTTTACACGTACTTTTACTGAATTTTACCTGCCCATTTTTATTGCCCATTCTACAAGGTTCTTCTGCAGTTTTTCACATTCAGCTTTCATCTTAACTATCCTGAAAGATTACCACCAGCAAATGCTTTCACTTTCCTATTCATCCTCTTCTCAATATCATTTAAGAAGATATTGAACAGCACAGGCCACAGCAAAGATCCCTGTGGGGCTTCATTAAGAATCACCCACTACTATGAAAACTGACTGCTCATTTCAACCATATTCCCTCTCTTTTAACCAGTTCTTCATCTACATGACAGTGTTTCTTCTTATCCGATAGCAACTTTGTTTACTCAAGAGTTATTGGGGAGAAACTTGTTGGCTGATTATTAAATAATTTTCCTCACATCTTTCTCTCTGAACGTAGCCAACATTCTTCATTTTCAGAAGCATTCATCTGTCTCTCATTGCTTTGTTAGTGTTTTTCCAGTTCTCACTTTCAAATGCCTTATATTCACAGGCCTTATAATGATCCTCATAAATCTTTCAAGTTGCTGGCAGCCAGAAGGATTTCTCTCTTCCTCATACTATTAACAGTAGTGAATGTTGTTAAGGTCTTGCACTGCCCATCTTGCATATATTTATGCCTATTAACTGCTAGATAAGCTTATATAGGTCTTGTCATCGGAATACACACATGTCATTGGATTTACCTTCTTTCATCTGAAGTCTCAGGGCTGCTCAGTACCAAATTCGCTACCCCCTTAGAATATTTGATGCAGATTGTTTCCATTGGCCATATTGCAATGATTATTATCCACTGATATTAACACCGAGACTTAAACATTTTCTATAACCACATTCAGCAGTATGGAATTATAAGTATATTTCTCTGGTTTAATTTAAGCTTGGATTTCACACCCCCTCCCCATTTTAATATCCTCTTTTTAAAAAACTCAAATGCGTAGTTAAACCACCCTAACTGGTTTAGTGGAGATTTCAATTATCTCTAGGACAGAGAAGCTCTGTCTGGGGTGAGGGGAGCAAAGGGGAGCTTGCTCGTTTCCCGCGGAGCAGTGGGATGTGCTCACGGAGAGAAGAACTCAAGAGAAGGGAAAGAAGGATGTGCAGAGGTTGAGGCTGTGAGAGGCATGGCAGATGCAAGGAGTCAGGGGACCAGGGGATCAAGGGACCAAGGGACGATTCCCTACTAGGCAATTTGTATATGGATACCCTACTTAGAGAGAGAGTGAAGGAGTGTTTTGCCCCATGGATGTGATCTGTATTGTGCCAAATGACTTTAGGAGCAAAGAGATGTCTGTGTCTGCCCTATGTACTACTCCTGGTGTTACCTATCTCACTGGTGACAGAAAGAGAAAATGCCCCAATTTGGGCAGTTTGCTGCAATTCAGAAAATCCCTGAACTGACTTAAAAAAATAAACTGGAAACAACAGCTTGCCCTGCAAAGACATAGAGGATGAGGGGAAGAGTCTTTCATAAGCGTTTTTTATTTCTGTTCAGCCTGATGTAGGACTATAGGTTTCTCTGCAGAAGAAGTTGAGATTTTGAGTTTATACTCTAAGGAAACCTGACTTTTTCAAGTTTCAAATCTTTGTACTCTCAGTTGGAGAGTTTACTCTGGGAAGATCTGCTTCAAAGCTCTGGCTAACTTGCATTCCTGTTGCAGCAAGTTACACACCCATTTGAATATCTGAGTTTCTCTCTACAGCATTGCTTTCTATGGAATCAGCTCAGTCTGCATTTGCAACTTCTTTTTCAATGAGAGCATTTCAAACTCTCATTTTCTTAGTCTAGGCTTCAATTAATTGAGCTCTGGGTATTTCTTAAACCAATATGTGATATGCAGTGTTTCACTACTTATGTAAATATCTGCTGTTCTGCACCATACTTGTTTTGATACAAATATGAATTACACAGCAATTGATCTTGGTCTCTTCTTACTCTGTCTATCAACTGTGTGGACTGCCAGGACTGTGTTTTGTCCTCTGTGTGAATAGTGAATCACCTCAATTCTTACCTGGCTCTTTGTATGAGAACATGCTTTCCCAGGGGACCCATTTGCATTGATTCTGATAGTCACGGTACTTTTAATTTTTCTGTGCTGCTTACATGCCCTTTACTCTCCTCATAGGTTGTACAGTGTTCTCCAGCACCTTCCAGCTTGTTCCCTGTATGTTATCTGAGTGCCTTCTACTTTCTGTGCCATGCTACTTCTTGAAAATTTGTCAGGTCTGAAGCCTTTTCTACCTAACTCTCCTCTCCCAGAGCTGCTGATTCCACAGAATTCACTTGTTGCATTGCTAAAAAGCTGTAGGGACATACTTGGAGGTGTGCAACTTTGAGACACGGCATTAGGCTGAAAGTAGAGGGCTAAGGGGCCCGCACTGGCCTTAGACATTATCTGTGCCCTCTTGAAATTCAACTGCTCTTGCAGCCCGAAGGTGTCTGTGAGTGACAGTCTTTTCAAAGCGACACTTGGAGCTGCCCCAGCAATAGCCTTTAACACACCTGGGATGTGTGTGCGGGAATACGGTCCTTGGTTTAGGCTCAAGCACTGAATATGCTACTGGGGCCAATGTAGGCGGCATGGCACCTGTCACTGCACATTGCTGACAGAGGGAGCCGGTGAGTCTCATCACCCTGACAGCAAAGTGAGCAGCCACAAGCCCCACCGCAGTGTAGCGTGAAACTCCCCAAACTGCCTTCACTAGTAATAGAGGGAGATGTCGAGGCAACTACCAGCGATAAGGGGAAACAGAGGAGCAATCTGGAGCATCCCAGCTGGAGCTGAGCACGTGTCTGCTTCTCCACTGGCTTGGAGCCGCCTGGCCAGCTGCACTTCTGTCTCATAGGTGCCAGGTTATTTGCTGCTGTTCCTTTGCCAAGCTCAAGATTCAAACAGATGGATGTTTACGACCTAGACCATATTATTGCAGCAAAGCTGGTCACTTGAAAGGCCATGACATTACAACAACAAGTGCAGTGCACAGAAGGGAGCAGCAGCTGAAGGGATCCTAGAGCCAAATGAACAGAATCTGTAGCCCCAGTTATTCAATCTTTCCCTCTGTGGTTTGGAAGGGCTGCTTTCTGTAATAGGGGCTGATAAGTTCTTCAGATTCAGTCCAACACAAATCCCTTCTGAGCTAAAGCTGCTGAATTTTGACAAATTTGTGATCAGAGCTGAGATTAACTCGCCGTAACCATGCGTATCTTTCCAATCAAAGGTGCTTTTGCTTTGCTTTGGATGGAGTTATGTGACCCCGAAGCAAAATGCTGCAGATGAATCTCATGCTCTGCTGAAACTTGGTAGATTCATGTTTATTCATTTAAAATTTGTCTTCTCAAAAGTAATTTTCTTCTAAAATTGTTAATGTATTCTGATAGCCGTTGGGAATTTAATGCTGTCATTTTCCTTGGCTTGCTGGGAGGGTTATGTGTCACTTGTAATTTACACAATATGTTGTTTAAAAGGTGTAAGTGCTGTTTCATTATTGCAGGGAACTTGGAGATACAACACGGCTGAGAAAATTAGCTGTAGATAGTCTCTAGAGATTTATGCAGCTCAAGGATTTTGTGATCTCCTTTTGATGAGATTCATTAATAGCGTTGCATGCTTAGTTACACCTCCATCTCTGCCTGCCAATCCTGAACTCCGATATCAGAGAAAGGTTACAGTGCTGAGAGCCCGGTGTTGCTGGAAAAGCCAATGAATCTGATCCCGCCTGGGCCAAGCCTGCTCAAGGAGTCCTCAGTTTCTGCAGGTTTGCTGATGTGATGCTGGAAGGAAAGCACTCGCAACGAGTGTCATTCAAAGATACTCTGGTGTTGCATAGTTTATGCCAGGCACCACTTTTTCCAAAGAGGGCAGTACTGTTCCAGTATAACCACATCTATACCAGCAGCTGCACCTGGAGAGACTTTGGTGCTGTCCCTTCAGGAAGATGGCATGATGTATGTTTATAACTTGTACCAGGAAAACATACAATAAATGCAGCCGATATTTTTGCCTGCAACCATACCACTTGAAAATGCAAAAGACCTCTTTAGAAAAACAAGGAAATATGGATCATTTGGTGAATAGCAAAAAGAAACAACAAATTTAAGTAGAATTCATGGAAAAGCAAACAAAAACAAAAAAGGAGGAGGTGAAAAAATAATATTTTAAAAGATATGGTCGCTAAATGAACAGGGAAACAAAACATTTCCCTTGATATCTGCCCAGTTTAATGGTCTTCTAGTCTGTTATTTCCCAGTTACTTCCAAGACAGCTGGCATCTGATGTTGTTGCTTTGAGCTACTGGATGTCTCAGAGGGACAAGGCCGCTTTTCTAGAGGGGACATTCATTGGTATGATCATGCAACTTACTCTGATTTCAGAGCCTTTATTTTTCTTACTATCTGCATGCTTTCATTTGCTGAAGAACAAGTATGTGATTGCATTTGAAGTGCTAGAGGCTGTGTCCTTCCACTGTTGTACTGTGTGAAGGCCACTCAGCTAAAAGCATACCCAGCTTATGGACATCTGCAGGGCCCAGTCTGAATTCCCCAGTCTCTTTTAGCAGCACCCTTTTTCCAGTACCTGATTAAAAATGGTGTTTACAGAAATAACAGTCAAAGCCTTTAATAATACTATTGAACAATATGAACTTTCTGTTTGAATACCCATCCAAATTTCTAGCAAACAGCTCTTCTGAGAGCAGGATGTTTGCATTTAGCTCATAATACGGGTAAAATATTCAGAAGTTCAGAGCAAATTCAAACAAAATTGAAAAACAATAAAACTGTTCTAGCAGTACATCATTTCATAGGTAAAAGACAATGCTTAACATATTGCTATAACATTAACCCAACCAGCCACACTACAGGAAGAGGTTATTTAGCTCTGGGGTCAACAACAATAAACCACTAGTGTTTTCAGCTTAAGGCAAATAGCAGAACTGAGATGAAAGCCCTAGTATTCAGAGCAGACTTGTCAGAAGAAGAGGAAGAAACATGTCCTTAGGACAAGCTGAGGGCATGCCAAGGCTTGGGACACTCCATTGTGCAACACACATGGGCAGCTTCTAAAATACTGTAATTATATTGCAATGGACAATCTGAAGGTGCTGAACTGAGTCATGTAACCTGGGTCAAAGTTAGAAGAAAGCTGCGTTCCAGCCACATGGTCAGTTTTCAGTGCTGTCACTGGTAACTCAGCACTGGTGAGGCCACACCTGGAGTGTTGTGTCCAGTTCTGGGCTCCCCAGTATAAGAGAGACATTGACATATTGGAGAGAGTCCAGTGAAGGGCCATGAAGTTGATGAAGGTATTGGAGCACCTCACATATGAAGAAAGGCTGAGAGAGCTGGGGTTGCTCATCCTGGAGCAGAGAAGGCTCAGGGGGACCTCATCAATGTCTATAAATGCAGGACCATGGCCATGTTGCTCCTTGATGCCAGCCTCAACTCACAGACTGATTTCCTGGCTTGACCTTGGCCTTGCCTCATCACCATGACACTGCCTGGTGATCACTGGCCCTGATCCTAACGCTAGCCTGCAGACTGACTTCCCAGTTTGATCTCGGATCTACCTCATCACCATGATACTGCTTTATGATCTGCACTCTTCGTTGGGCTGGCCACCATTTCAGGGTCTGTCCTACTCACCTCAGGTACTATGGGATGGCCCTTGGCTGGTAGGCGGTCTGTGCTACCCACCCTAGGGTTGCCCATGACTCCCAGCCCCAGGGGAGCAGCCCTGCTCTTGCTGCTCCCTGACGTGCTTTCAGCTTCTTGCGATACCCTCTGTTGTGTACCCTGGGATCCTGCGCCGTGCAGAGAAGACAAACTGCCTGCAGATCAGCTGTTCCTCTTCAGTTTCCTCACAGGCAGAAGTTATCACATCTGCCTGGTTAAACATACTCTTAGCAGATGGAATAACATGCATACGTGGTACGTGAATGTTTTGCAATTGCAGCCTGAGTGTTCATTTCTTAGGCAAATATGCAGGAAGAGGCAGAAGGGTCTTTTGATATTCAAAGCACGAATCAAATCACCCTCACAGGCTGGAGGCTGCAAGAAGCATCAGGCACCAAGCAGATTTGGAAGGGAACACATACATACGCATGCACACACACAATTTTACGCTGACTTCTTGTCCGCATATCCCAAAGCACAGAGGGCAGAAGACGACCGCACCATTTAACAAACCTGGGAAGATTGCAGTCCTAGGAAGCTCAGCAGTTCCCCAGAATGATTCTGCGCAGTGAAGGAGACTGTCACGGCAAGGTCTTCTAGTGACAGAGCACACTGGGGGTCTACACTGAGATGCTGCAGGGTCTCTACAGTTTCAAGTCCTTTATAAAGAATTGTATCTAGAGGATCTCCACCTTAATCTATTTTTCACCATTGAGTTACTAGACCCTCTCCACTCCATTCTTTCTGAAAAAAAGGAATTGTAGAAGGATGGGGCGCTGTGCGTGGAGCTCCAGGAAAAACGTTATCTAGCTCTCCATAACCTAGATAAATGGATGAGGCATCATCCTGTAGGGGTGCTTCACGTATGTGGTGTACTCAAAGCCTCATGAACTTCTAGGTGTGCAAGTGACATAAACCCCACATTTTTGTGTTAGAAATACCAGCTATGCCACCAGAAATCATGATGCTTTCTCTGCAGCTTCCAGCTGTTCCTGACAATTTTGCAATCTAAGGGCACTGAGCAGTGTGTTGGAGATCATAGACAGGGGGCTGTGCAATAAACCCCAGTTTTTGAGCAGTGGCAAGGAAGTAGGTTGTGGCTACTTGGTGTGCAGGAAAGACTGAAAAGAGCAATGAGGAACTGAGGCATTGACTTCAGAAAAGTTATTCTGTCCCTATCCTGGTAAAAGCAGCAAAACAACTAAAATACAAAATGGCCAGGAAAGGAATTAATTTGCTTGAATGCCTGGAAGATGAGTAGAATCTGTGGCTGCGTGATGTATTCAGGTATATGCCTGAGGATTTACAACATGTAGTTGTAGCAGAGAGAGGAGTCTGAGATGACTTCTCACTATCAGTGAAACATACTGGAAATTATAGATAAATTTTCCTGGATCAGGCTAGTACATTATTTGATCATCTTCCTTCTGAACTCTACGTTTTTACACCAAAGGCCTGATCCAAGCCCCCTGCATTTGATAGAAAGGCTCATACTGATTTTGGTGGGCTTTGGATCAGGCTTCTTACAAATATCACATTAGTTTTTTAATGTCCTGGAAATTTTTAAAATGTAGAGACTTCGGATTTTTTTTCAGTTAAGTAATTAATGTGCTTTAGTTTTTCAAAATGCATGCAGGTCAGCAATAAAACTTTTGAGTGCTATACAAAAAGCTCATGAAAAGATCTACTTGTCTCAGTCTAAAATAATAAGTAAGGCTTGGAGTACAGAAACAATTAGTTTTCTTTATCCCTGACCAACAAATAGATAGTACCTGCACAGAGGTTTTCTTTCCTCCGCATTAATAGCCAGAGAACTTTACCAGTTTGTTCATAGTCAAAAGTATCTGAACTCTGTTGTGCCCTGCAGTGAAATTAAATAACGTGTCTAGAGTTTCAAATTGCCTGCTGATGTGAAGCCCTGGTTGGAACATAAAGCAATTATGTGATTAGAAAACATCCCCCTCTCTCTCTCCGTCTTTTTTTTTATTATTATTTAAAGAAATCACATCAGTCAGACAGAATAGAAAGTGCCTTCAATTGTCTTTTCGTCATCTGATAGTGAATTACCATAACAGCTGCTTTGCGGGATGCCATTTACTGAGCACAGCTTTGAACTGAAACGCCACTCACAATTGCTTCTATCCTGTACTCATGCTTCATAAAAAGTAGGAATCTGGTAGTGCTAAACATCCAAATCTCACATTGTCATCAAAATTACATGTGGAATAGATCTGGCTGACCCTTTGTGTTTCAAGTTTCTGAGTTGTGTGCTGATTTTGGCTGGAATGGGGTTAATTTTCTTCATAGTAGCTAGTATGGGGCTATGTTTTGGATTTGTGCTGAAAAGAGTGTTCATAACACAGGGGTGTTTTTGTTATTGCTGAGCAGTATTTACACAGCACCAAGCCTTTTTCTGCTCCTCACACCACCCCACCAGTGCGCAGGCTGGGGGTGCACAAGGGATCGGGAGGGGACACAGCTGGGACAGCTGAGCCCAGCTGACCACAGGGATATCCCACGCCGTGTGACGTCATGCTCAGCAATAAGACTAGGGGGAAGAAGAAGGAAGAGAGGGACGTTGGGAGTGATGGTGTTTGTCTTCCCAAGTAAACACCGTTATGTGTGATGGAGCCCTGCTTTCCTGGAGATGGCTGAACACCTGCCTGCCCATGGGAAGCAAGAAATGAATTTCTTGTTTTGCTTTGCTTGTGCATTCAGCTTTTGCTTTACCTTATAAATTATCTTTATCTCGACCCAGGAGTTTTCTCACTTTTACCCTTCTGATACTCTCCCCCATCCCACCACGGGGGAGAGAGCGAGTGTCTGTGTGGGGCTTAGTTGCCAACTGGAGTTAAACCATACCAGTTGCCATGGACATATTTCCCCATAAAGACAATCATCACTGCGAAAACAGAAGAAATTTATTTCAAGAAGAGCAACATTTCATAACTGAAAATGATATAGGTGAAAGATGTCTCCTTATATAAAGCAGATCTTCTCTGTAATTTATTGGCCTGGGTCCCAGCAAGGGCTATTTTGCCCTACTTGGACCACAGCCTTTTCAGCTGAGGAGAATACGGATCATCTCTTTCCTCATCACATGGTTTTCTACATATTTTCAATGCTTCCTGCAGTCAGCTGAATGACTAGAATTGCTGTAAAAAATCCCAGAATCCCTATATATCTCCAAGAATTTATGAAGTTATAAGTTAAGTTATAAAACTTAACCATAAACTTTTTTAACATAATGCTTCCGTGAAACGAGCAAGGAAGGTCATTCAGTGGGCGAGGAATTACTCATTTCTGCTCCCTTTGAGCTGCTCAGATCTCATAAATCTTTTCTGAAGATTTAACTCTAGCTCAAGAGAAAGGGGTTTCTGTTTTAGGGGCATGAGGCTCCAAATACCGCTTTGCACTGGGTTGCTGTGGAGCTGTCCAGCTCTCACTGGGGTCGTGTGGATCTAGCAGAGGTCAGTCACTCACCAGACTCCTTCGCTGTCTGCGCTCCAGCCAGTCCACAGCAAACCCTTCCTTGCACACAGCAAGCCTCTGTGCAAGGTAAAAACTTCTTCCACTCAGCTTAAGAAACACTTGTTTAAAATACCATGCTCAAAGTACTAGCTGCTCTTTTTGTAAGCAAATAAAAATGATTGTGGTAGCAGGCTGTCCATACTAGAAAAAGCTGTTAAAAGAATTTGGGAAAACATGTTGGAACTACTGAAGAGACAATTATTCCCCTGCATATCTCTAAGCACAAAAAATCTACTGTAGGTTGTTTGTGACAGCTTTTGGTACTGAATTTTACTTCAAAGCAGGAACAAGAAAGACAGTGTGTGATTCGGTCATGATTTCAGACAGCTCTGTGAGATCTGTGTTTGTTGTATACACCTGCACTTTGCCATAATCGCCAATGGGAACTTACATTTCATATGTACTGATATGGAAAGGTGATCACACTGCCAAAAGCAAGGTATTATTAATAGTATTTTTGTAGGTGGATTTGTCAGAAGACCACAAGGTGTATGGCCTATGGGAACATTGTGCTTTTCTCTAAAATATATTACTGTACATAACAAGGCAGGTACTTTTCAGAGCAATGAGGAATCTACAGAAACGTTGTGGTAATAGTGGTCGAGACAGGACATCTGTTTTTCACTTTGCTTATTTTTTCCATCCTTATTATACTTGTTGAGATTTTTACCTCCTTATGTAACTGTTCCTTTAGCCTTATCTTCTGGAAAGGCTGACCAAAGTCCAGGGCAGTGGAGTGAAATCAGGAGTTATTTTGAGACCGTTTTACTTGCTGCAGCATGTTACTGTGTTTGAATCTAGGAAGGGATGTCCCTATGATGGACGTCTGAATGTCCTATGACGGAACGCATAGTACCAACCCACAAAAGCTTTTTGCTATAATGTATACTTAAGAGTACAGGGATGTAAGAATTAGATATTGAGAAATCAGTGCTTTAAAAATGCATACCTCATGGTTTTTCTCAGGTGTAAACATTATTTCGAGTTTTGGCTGTGATCACTGCTCTCTCTGAAGGCAGAAGATTTCCTTGATGCTGGAAGAAAACTGTCTGCGTGTTTCTAGGAACTCTTGAAAATGCTCAAGGAGGAGATGACTCTTTCTGTTTCACCCAAGAGATGCAGATCAATCACAAATGTGAGTCAGCTCATGCTTGTAGCATCTGGTAACCTAAACAGCAATGTCCATTGGCAAAGAAAAGGAGTGCTGCTTGGGTGGGAATGACAATGGAGATATGCAATTGTCAAGTATTCCTGTACCAAAACTTCTTATTGAAGCACAAAGATTTTGGGCTGCAATATGGTTGAAGGAGCTCAGTCTGAGCTCACTCTGGGTTGATGACCTGAAGAAGGCAAAATTAATTCCTTTCCATAACAGTCATGACCATGCGAAGGTTGAGGATGGTCTTGACTGCAGTGACAATGACATGGTGGAATTCAGGAACCTGAGAGGAGGGAGCAAAGCAACTAGGAGGATCAAAGCCATGGATATCAGGAGAGCAGGCTGTTCATTCAATTGGCTTGGAGGAATGGCATGGGATACTGCCCTGGAGAGAAGAAGGGTTCAGGAAAGCTTGTTGATTTTCAATGATCCCCTTCTCTACACCCAAGAATGGTCCATCACAGAGTGCAGGAAATCAAGGCAGGAGGTCTGCATGGATGAACAAGCAGCTTCTGACAAAACTCAGACATCAAAAGAAAGTATACAAGGGGCAGATGAGCCAGGAGGAATATAACGCATAACATTGGGGTTAGGAAAACCAAAGTCTATCTGGAGTTGAACCTGGCAAGGCATGTGAAGGGCATCAAGAAAGGCTTCTACAGGTACATTGGCAGCAAAAGGGAGAGTAGGGAAAATGTGGGACAGCTGCTGAAGGGGCAGAGAACATGATGACAAAAGAAATGGAAAAGGTCAAAGTACTGTATGCCTTCTTCATCTTGGTCTTTACTGGTAAGACTGACCTTCAGGCATTCCAGGTCCCTGAGACCTGGGGGAAAGTCTGGAGCAAGACCTACCCTTGATGGAGGAAGATCAAGTTAGGGAACACTTAAACAAACTGAAGATATGTAGCTCCAGGTGGCGCAATGTGATCCATCCACAGGTGTAGAAGGAGCTGACTGATGTTTTTTGCAAGGGTATTCTCAATTACTTTTGAAAGACGATGGTGATCTGTGGTGGTACCTGAGGTCTGGAAGAAAGCAAATATCTTCAATAAGACCAAGAAGAAGGACCCAGGGAACTATAGGCTGGTCAGCCTCACCTTGATCCTTGGGGAGGTGATGGAGCAACTAATTTCTAGAAATCATTTCCAAACATATTGGGGACAAGAAGGTGACTGGGAGAAGTCAACATGGATTTATGAAGATGAAATCATGCTTGGCCAACTTGCTAGCCCTTACTAGGTCTTTGGAGGAATTCCATGAAAAATATAAATCCTTTGCAATTTGCCTCATGTGTTTGTTACTGTTGTTTACTGACCTGAAACAAGGGGCCTCGATTCTCCCAGTTTTATACGTTACAAGTTTCAGCGGAATCTGAAAGTCACAAAAATAATACATAGTGTTAAGATTCAGTTCTCAATAATTTATGTCATATTGTATCCAATTCTCCATCTGTGCTACAAGTGGTTGGTTCAGGTTGTAAACTCTTCAAGGCAGGGAGTGTGTTCATGAATTTAGCTGCAAAAACACATTACATGTTTTATACCAAATAGTGACTCTGGAAGATATTCTTAGAACAACAACCACATTAAATGGCTTTGCACTTTTGAAAGTATACTCTATATGAATAATCCCTGCCTGCTTCTTTTTTTTTCTGGTTCATCTGCACATGTACACTTAGCTAAGTGGCAGATTCCCGGTGAACTTCCCAGGACAGTCTTGGTTACCGTGTGCAGTAATCCACAAACAGCACGCCACACAGCTCAGCGTGCTCCGCCAGCTCCTTCTGGCTCTGGGAAATCTGACAGCCAACAGGACATCCCCAGGGAGGAAGGCGTGTGATTCAGAATCTTTCTTACTACTTCCAAGAAAAGGAATTAAAAACAAGTCATTTTTTCCCCACCCGTGGGTAAGTGAATAATTTAGGCTGTTTTTTCTTCCTTTTGCTGGCACATCATTTCACATGTGTGCACCTGTGTGTATCTAATTAAGTAGGAACCATACCGAAATAAAATTGTCAAGGCAGGAATCTTTCAATTCTAGGAAAAAAGAAAACCTCCAAGGCAAAAAGCACTTGGTAATTAAGAACCGAACATAAAATTTGCAGATTATGCTGACCCAGGAGCGAGTGAGGGGTTACTGGAACTTGTTTCCCCTGCTCCGTGGATACCAGCTGCCTTTGAAGCCTTTTGTTTCACAAGCCTCTTATTCTGCCGTTTTGGTTTCACCTGCCCTCTGTGTTCTCCCTTTGGTTTTGCACTTGTTTGCTTTTCTTGAAAATACGTCTCTCCTTTCTGTTTTTGACACTTCTCCTGTGTGCTCCCACCTCCTTCCTCCTCCTCTTGTCCTTCTATCCTTCCTTTGTTTTTTCCCACCACCAGTGCCAGTTTTCTCCTCAGCATTTCATACTTCTTCCCTTTTGTTGTGTCCCTGTGACAGGATTGCTGTTCAGGACTGGAGCTTTCTTTTGACAGAAACATGTTCATCCTTGGAATGTAACCAAGAAGTGGCCCCGAAGACCTGGGTTTAGTTCTCAGCCCCACTGTTGTCTTGCACCTATGAGATACTCACCTATGTGAAACAGCATGAGCTTTTCTGGACTTTCAGTTTGCTGACAAGCAGTTTCATCACATGATTTTGGATCAAGAAAAAGGGGAATAAAAGTAATTGCTGAAAGACTCACTGCATGAGGAAGAAGCTTTCAGCCCAACATAATCAGCCTTAATAAGATCCAGGGGCAAAAACCAATATTGAGTTGTGTTTGGACATGCTGGCCTAAACATAACATAATTTGTACAGGTTTATGAAGAATGCATCTTTTGGAAATATTTTTAAAGGAAGAGCTCCCCAGCATGCAAACATTACTGTATAAATAATAATATTGTTCTAAGCTCTGCATATATGAGTGGCAAAAAAAAAAAAGTTTATTTCAGCAAAGTAGGAAAAATGAATTGGAAGGCATCGAGAAAGGAAAGCAGAAAGTTCTTTCTCTGGGAAAATAACCATACTGCAAGGAGGTGATATGGTGACATTAACTCCAGAAGTCTTGTTCTCAGAGCGCTGTGGGATGTAGGGATCCCTGCTGCTGCTGGAAGATGGAATGAAAAAATCAATATTTCACCAAGGGAAGCCCTTGGCAAAGTTCATCATAGCTGTAAATACATATTTGTTAGAAGTGGGAACATGTTTTATTTGAAGTCTATTTTTTGCTACAAGTGCTGGGCTCAGTCCAGAACAACGCTGACTCTTGATGGTGAGGTAGCAATGTTGACTCAGAATGGGAACTGGCCCCAAGTGCTTTTACATTTTTCTCTTACATCTTTCTTAGTTACCGAGTGAATTTATGTAGATCTTTCATATCTAAGAAGTCAAATGTGAAATCAGTCATTGTGCTGGGCTATTGGAAGATGACTAGTAATTCAAAAGAAGTAGTAAGTAGTTGTAAAGTGTTTATATCGCACAAGCAATGGTTTTTGTAGATGTTAAAGTACTCCAAATGCTCAGATATTTTTCTGAAGGACTGAGTATCTTGGAAGCAGAAATGACCTCTCAACGTAGCTTCACTCTTGTGAATGAGTGTCTGGAAGTGTTCAAGGCCAGGCTGGATGGAGATTTGAGCAATGCGGTCTAGTGGAAGGTACCCCTGCTAATGGCAGGGGGTTGGAAGTAGACAATCTTTAAGGCCCCTTCCAACTCAAACCATTCTATGATTTTACGTTGTTAATCAGAATTGCATTTTCTATCTTTGGCTGTGAAAGATAAAAAGCAATAGCTACTCCTGCCCTTCCTCTCTTCCCTCATACTCAAGCATTATCTCTTCAGCAGCTGAGCAGGATTGTCCATCAGTAGTTAATAAGCTGCAAGCTTCCATTCAATGCCATGCTTAACTTATCATTACTTCAGCGTAGGAGTCCTGTATGATGCTGACTTGGGGGATCCAGCTATGCTGGGGATGGTTGCATCTGACCTGCAAACTTTGCCTCTGAGGAACTGCTACCATTTTCAGGGGAGATGAAGTGGATGGGCTGGAGGTAAGTCATCAGTGTCCTCTGCAACTGGGTTTATGAGCTATTGCTGCTGCTTTCATGTAACTTGTGAAGACCAGTCTAGAAAACGCTGTCTGGTTTCCACTAGTAAAACACTGGAATTCCATGATGACAAACAGACATTTAGCAGAAGACATCAGTGGATATCAAACACTGAGACATTATGCAACAGGAAAAGGGCTGCTTTTCAAAATAATACCCTGTGCGTACAGATCAGTTATAGTATTTAACAAGGCTGACCCGTGAGCCCGCAGATGAGTCAGGAATAGTGTTTGGGTGTCTTTTTGTTCCTGGGGTGATCATATCCTCCAGATTATTGAAAAGACTGTAATAAATCCCTGTCCTCCCAAAAAAGGCTGAGGCTGGTCCCAGCAAGACTATCTTAAATTTTACATTAACTCAGTACACATTTTCTGTGAGGGTTCTCATCAGTGATAGAAGGATTTAGTGACTTTGTGTGCCTGTTCTGCAGGCCACCCATCCAGATGTGACATCTCCTCTTCTGTGACGGGCAAAATGTCGGTGCTTAGACCTGAACATGTAAAGAAAGATAGGCTGAGCTTCGTAGCATGTCTATATTCAGTGTCTGTCTGTCTTTCTTATACTACTTTAACCCTTTAAAAAAAGTCATACCACATGTCAGTAGATACACTTGTAGTCCCTGAATGCAAATATTAGAGCAATCATCTATTTTTGAGCAGATATTCCTGCAACATCAGTGCCTGAGATGTGTGATGTTAGTAGTTCACCTTTTTCTGCAGTGTTGGTTGAGCTGCCAGATTTCAGTATCAGGCTTATACGAATACTTAATTTTGATCATTTAACTAGTGAACATAGAACTGCTTTTCTTACTCATGTAAGTCATGTGAAGGAACATACTGTAGAATGACATTAGTGAATACCTGAAATAATATCTATTACCACTGAAACAGGAATTAATTTCTGCTCCATTTGGGACAATAAGCCGGAATTTGCTTGGGACTAGTAGAAAAATTCGGAAAAAATATTGGAAGATTAATAGATGCGACTGTGTGTGCAAAGCTTGACAGGGTAATATACTTGTAATACAATCAGTAATAAAGTATTTCTGTCCTGATATTTATTAAAACACTTAACTTATTAGCATAGAAATGGCTATACAAACAATTAAGCACTCCTTAGAAGCAGAGTGCATGAGGATAAACTTTTCTCTTTTTTTTTTTTAAAAACAGATGTGTTTAGATGTTTTTAGCTACAATGAAAGTTAGTACAATTTAGTGCCCTACCAATTTGTCCCACAATAAGCACAGTTGATAAATGTTCCACTTCATATTAGCGGTCCGAGTCTCTGACTTACTCCAGATGAATATTACTTCTTCAAATACCCTTTCTTTCTATCCAATAGTTCTTATCTCACAAATTTTCTTTTCAGCTCTTAAGATGCTGACTTTTTGACAAGGTAACTTTCCTTCCAGTTGAATTATTTCTGAGAATTCCATCATACTGAGCAAAAATAAATTATCTCCAGATAAATAATGGATATCGAGACTGCACTAGGCAATCCATCGAGATCAGAAGGTCTGTGGCCTCACAATGAAGCTCAGTGGTGAGTGTTATTAATTTTTCTGGGTTGTTAAATTGCTTATTGATGTCATCCAAATTGAAGAGCCCAGGGTTTTAAATAGTCACAATAAATATGAAAATTGTATATATATATTTAAAACGCAAGTTACATCAAAATAGATTTAGTGTCGACGAAGTGTTAGAAATATCAGGTCAAAGGGTTTGCTGGCAAGAATCATCAGAGTCTCGCTGACTTCCACAGCATTACTCTAGCAGAGAATTTGCACAATGATTTATCTCTAGGAAATGCCCGAAGTACAAAACATAAACTGTTGTTGCTTGCAATGAGAACACTATAACCTAAACAGGAATATGAACAATTTAGGGATCATAATGCAGAAAATCCTTTCAGGAAGAAAAGTAATAAAGTAGGCTGGAGAACTGAGAGGAGAGGAAACAGCGGAATGAGAGCTGGAAGAAAAAATTATTTCTTTAGACTCATTTTTGCTGTCACCCACGACAGTTTCAAATTAAGTCTAGGAAAGGAGAGGAATTTGAAACCTGAGTAAATGATTGCACGTGGGCAGAGTGAGTTACAACTAAGCAAAAGGGTCTACTGGCAGGAAAAAAAAGTTTCTTGTGGATTTACGGTGAATTTAAATGGTTGCTGAAGAATAACGTGCAGAGAGCTGAAGCGCAAAGATAAAGGACAAACCTTACCTCCCCAAGGCGATAAAGAAATCGGCTGGTAGTGATGTGTAAAGGCAAGGCCATTGCTTGAAGTGAATCCTGATGCATAAAGAGCATTTCACACACTTCTGCGCTTTGTTTGACTTGGCTCCTGGGGCTTTGCATCAGTAAGCATGGTGATCTCGGCAAAAGAAACAAATTCTCAAAAGGCAGACTCTGATTCTGGCAGCCGTGAGGTGCTGGGCCACATCAAGCTAGGGTTTTTTTGTGAAGAGTGCAGAGTCCTTAATTGGCTGGCATTAATGTAATTAAGAACTTGGCATGAAAAATTGAAGATGGATTTTGTGTTCATCTGTCCTCTGGGATAATGTAAAAAAAAAAAAAAAAAATCTACGTGCTTGTATGAGCCAGGCACTTCTAGTAATTGACCACATAAATCTACTTGTAGGTAAAGCCACTCACATATGTACTCCAAGTTTTTCTTTCCTTTTTTTTTTTAACGTTAGCTATTTCTGTCATTCTCACGGCTTTGCTCCTCATGCCCTGTAGACCAGTAACAGCGTAACTACCGCCCATTTTCAAAAAGGTGATCTGCATGTGAATAATGAAGGACCCTGGCGATGGATTTCGCCCTCCACAGCTGTTTGTCAGCTCTCACATTGCTCCTCCTGATGTTAAGGACATCCTAGAGTGGCACCAGGAAGGGACAGAGGTGTTTTGCCCGCAAGTAGCTCAGGGCCAGCATCTCAGCAGACACAGACCTCTGTGTAATAGAGGTGCAACTGTAGTACTTGAAATAGATAAAAGAGAATATTATTGCTTTAGCTTGTGATACTGAAGAGCTGTGTAAAAGTTCCTTTAAGTTCTCACCTGTGTCACTGAGCTGAAACCTTTCGATGCAGCTGCAGTTCTCAAACTTCACTCCCAGAAAACCATGCTTGGGAGAAGGATGTCTGCTCGGGCAGCCAAGAGGGATGCAGCTTGCCCCAGCTACACTGCTTCTGGGAAGGGAGGGAGGGAGGGAGAGAGGAGAGCTGTGCCTGCAGGATGCTGTGCTCAAGCCCACTCTGCTCCTGCCGGACCCTGGCTGCTCTCCCAGTGCGGCCTGGCAGAGGCACGCAGGCAATCCTCCTCACACCCACGTAAGCTCAAAGCTTTGTGCTTTGCCACACAGCAAGCGGCTATGCACTCTCACGCTGCTGACTCCAGTCCTGGTGCTGGTGCAGCCTGCAGAGCGGTGTAGGCAGGATGTACTCTGACTTCAAGTGGGGTGGCTCAGGCTAGATGCAGCAATGGGCTAATTTACCTTCGTGAAATTCAGCACACCTGTGAAGAGGAGGCTCCAGAGACTGTTTTCATTTCACCGTGTTAGTGTTTGAGAGCTCAGTAAAGGAATCTCTTTTTTTCTTCCCTCTTGGGAAGTAATTTATTCACCAAAACTGGAGCTAAGGACTTCTTAATATTTGACCTGAATATAATGTGTGCTGTGAGTTTTGTTTTTGAAGATAGATCCAGGACTTCATTCAAGCTTGCAGTTATTACTGAATTCCCTGAGGATGCTGGAGGTGGGAGTTCATTCCTTTCTTTTATTCATAGGATTCTTATGCAGAATTGTGACTTGCCATCCTGCAGGTACAAACTCAGTCTGTCCAACAAGCACTGTCCCGATTCACGCAAAATAGCTGAGCAGGAGCTGAACCAAAGAGAAAGTGAGAGGCAATGAACGAAAAGCACTTAGCATGCTTAGACTGAGGACACTGAGTCCAGAGGGCATCACTACAACACTCACCCACCAATGGGGGATCTGCACGGCCGGCGCAGGGAGCTGAGCCGCGCTCCTCTGTGTGCTGGGTAAGCACATGAACCATTAAGTCATGACAGAAAAAAGTGCATGGACAACTCTTGTGGTTTTGTGAAGCATGGCTGGCTTTTACTTCACTTTCCATTATTCTGTCTTTGAAATCTGGAAACATTCTTTGGCTCCCATTTTTATTTTGGTGAGAAAAGAAATCAAACAAGTCTGGTAAAAAGGTAAGGTGTGTTCTGGGGCAGACTCAAAATTTCCTGTTCCACAGCTCTGCCTGTAGGCAGCTCTACTGTCTGTCTGGCTGCTCCTGAAGTCAACAGCTCTAACTAAAACTGGGATTTACGTAGAGAGAAGAAACAATTTAAAAAGTAAGCCAGCTTTAAGAAAAATCCATTTTAAATAATCATGTTAGTTACAGATCAGGCATAGACCTTGACTTGAATCTGGTGAAACTTTGTATATGGACATTTCCATATTGTTTTGGAATAAACAAATACCTATAACCAGTCCAATGTGATTACAGTAATTTCCTCGGAAGTTTTGCACCAGTTTAATTAAACTAGTCTGTAGGTAGGCATGCTTGTATATTTGGAAAGTGTTTAGTTAGGCAGTATCGTCTGGCATGTCATGTGACACACTGTCCATTTGGTCCTGACCTCTTTGGTGTCGGACACAGAGCCTTGCACTTTGGGTGTCCCTTGTTGTCTCTTGCACCTTGCCCCTTCCCCACCCAGTGGTCTCTTTTCTGTTGTACTCTTAAGGCTTCTGTATCATGCTTTTCTTACCCCACCAACCACCCCTCTTCATCCTCATCTAGAAGCTGGCATTCTCCCAGGGCTTCTTCTGCCTTACCCATTCACAAACGGGTTTGCTGCCGTAGAAGAGCATTTCCAGTTACAGGTTTCCCTGTTCCACCTTTGCTTCTTGCGACTTCAGGCCCCAGTCTGCTCCAAGCTGTCCTCTCTCTGCTGCTGTGCCTTGCTGTACTCATTATCTTGGCTGGAAGCGTTAGCTCGAATAAAATCCTGTCTGATTTTCAGAAGCATGTATCATTCCTCAAATATAAGATATACCTCAAATGTATATTAGGAGTCAATGACCTAGACTTTTGCAGTATGAGTAAGGCATTCAAATGTCTTGAAAGGTTAAGATGTCTTAAGCAACTGCAGAGTGGCAAGAAATATTTAAATGGATGTAGATTTTTCAAGCAGCTAAATTTGCGTTATGCAGGCTTGGAAAGTGGTGGTATGGATTCAAGATAGCCCAGCTCCTGCCTTTAAAAGAAAGTCTCATCCTAAGGGACCATGTCAATAAACTGTGCAATCCTGTTTCTTTGTGTGGTTCTGGGGCCAGCAGCTTCCTTGTGTTGGTGTAGTGGAAAGGAGCAGTCCCCACTGGGGCAGCGGGATGGAAAAGGGGCAGATTTAACTGCTCACAGCTAAAAACTGACAACATTGGTCTGTGTTGTTTTATGCTCTGAAATAGAGCTTGTGAAAAGATTTGGAGGTGGCAGAACACATCCATACTACTTTAAAATAAAACGATCCTGAAAGACCTTTTATTGCAGAGAAGAAGAGTTTGTCTTCAGGATTCTCATTTTAACATGATTTTCAAAAATTTCAAGAAATATTTTAACAAGGATGAGGACTATTCTTTTCCAAATAACAGCAACAAGATTTGGAGGGAGAGGTAATACCTTTCCTTAGACCAACTGATCTAGCTTGGAATTTAGGAACAGTTGTGCTAGGGGTCTAACTTCATGAGGCACGGGCTTTTTGGGCAAAGGCATCTTGAGGATTTCCTGGTCTTCTCCATATTACCACCTGAGTACTACTTCTTCCCTCTGTGCTATATTTCACTTCTCCACTCCTGGTTGGAGCTGTTTATTGAATCACATTCTAAACCAAAACACTGAATTAATAAGGATTTACAAAATTTTCCTTCTCATTCAAAGAGGCTTTATACAAACTGAGGGCTCATGTAAAATGCATTAAGCAAAAATGAAATGTTAATATACTTCAGAAATCTGAGCCTGTGCTGTCCACACAGTGAGTGGACAGCACTGGTCACACATCCCAGTAAACACACTGGGGAGTCTTCCAGGAGCTCAAGGTTTTGGAGTGAACATGTCTACTACCTGCATGGCTGGCAAGTCAGACATAAATAATCCCCAGATTTTGCTTAGAGATTGTTGTTAGGAGAATGCTCACAGACATTTTGAAGTCCCAAGGACAAAAGAATTAAAGAAGAACAGAAAAATAAAATGCAAAAGGAAAACACTAGAGAGTCTCATTAAAGGCAGAAAGATGAAATTAGGACTTCAGGCTCTGCATCCACACTTTGCAGCTGAGTTGATATAATACCTTTGTTTGAGAGCAGAAACAGATGATAAAATGTGACAGCTGGGGCTTATTCAATGTGTGAACTTCTGTCAGGGCTATAAAATCAATCTGATTCCTTAAAATAACGTGAGTCACTCTGGTGGTTCTCCCAGATCACCTCTGATTGCCTGCATAGATATGAGAGCTGAGCAATGCTTTGTTGGGAAGCAGGTTTGTAGGGCAGACAGCCCTTGAACAGACAGCACAAGAGTAACTTCTGGAGGCTGGTAGGCAATACTGTCCATGGCCAGCTATTACTGCAAGCTGCTCAGATGCCATGGTAATGATGGCCATGCAAGACACCTGCCTGAGGATCCCTTTTCAAAGCAAACCAGAGTGTGGTAACTCAATGAACACTGAACCACCACCTTTCCCAGCTTGGCCAGAGCACTCCTGCTTCCATAGACCTTTGCATAGTGCACTACTTGGATTTTGTTTCTTCTCACTCATTAGTCTCTTTTCAAATAGGCAACCTGTCACAAGCGGGGTCCTCCATGGTCAGTATTGGGCCCAATGCTGTTTAATTTCTTCAGAAGTGATCTGGATGATGGGATCAAGTGTATCCTGATGAAATTTCCTGATGATACCAAACTGAGTGAAGAAGTGGACACTTTGGAAGGGAGAGCCACCCTGTGAGAAGACCTGGATAGACTGGAAGAGTGGGCTAACAAGAACCTCATGAATTTCAACAAGGACAAGTGTAAAGTCTTGCACCTGGGAAAACACAATCCAGGAGTGCAACACAGGCTGGGATCTACCTGACTGGGGAGCAGTTCTGTAGGAAAAGTCCTGGGGGTCCTGGTGGACAACAAGCTCAATGTGAGTGAACACCTTACTGCAGCAGCAAGAAAAGCCAACAAGGTGCTGGGTTGCATTAAGAAGGGCATCACCAGCAGAGACAAAGAAGTCATTGTCCCACTCTACTCAGTGCTTGTCAGGCCACACCTGGAATACTGTGTTCAATTTTGGTCCCCAGTATACAAAAAAGATGTGGGCAGGCTGGAGAGGGTCCAGAGAAGCACCACAAAGATGGTCAAAGGACCAGGAAGCCTGCCACATGAGGAAAGGCTGAGTGATCTGGATTTGTTCAACCTTGAGAAAAGAAGGCTTAGGGGAGACCTCATCTCCTTGTTCCAGTACCTAAAGGGTGGCTACAAAGAAGATGGAGTCCTCCGTTTCACAAGGAGTCACTTGGAAAAGATGAAGAGTAATGGGTAAAAGTTTCTCCTGTGAAGATTCTGATTGGACACAAGAGGAAAAATTTTTCACAATGAGAATGATCAACTATTGGAATAATCTCCCCAGGGAAGCAGCAGATTCCCCAACATCAGACACTTTTAATATTCAGCTGGACAGGGTGCTGGGCCATCTTGTCTAGACTGTGCTTTTGCCAAGAAAGTTTGGACCAGATGATACTTGAGGTCCCTTCCAACCTGGTATTCTATGATTCTATGATAAATGCCTGTCTTTTTCCCCTTAACTCTGGCTTTACAATATACTATTCATCTTCCCTACAAGCTGTAGCCCAGGAACACATAACCAAAGTGACCAGGCCAAGCATGTGAGAAGTCAAGTGCTTTTGATATCTCTGGTGGGAACGGAAAACCTTTGCATGTTCTTACAGATGTTCTCATAAACAAGAGCAATCATGTAAGACGGTAAATATTCTTTACAAACAGATATTTTCAAAAGCTCGAGTAGGGAATTTGTAGTTTTTTCCAGCCAAAGGATACTGGTCCTGCAATATTTAAAAGGAACTTTGTTTCAAATATGTTAATTCCTAGAAAGTGAAGCTCAGCAGAAAATCTAGGCCCTGCTGAAAATAGTGAAGAGGTCTTTTGCGATCAAGCCAGAATTTCCCTGAGAAGTTGCACTGAATATAGAGAACTAGATTTCACCATCACAGCTGAGACCAATTTGTGCACATTTTTATTACGTCCAAGAAAACAGAGAGAAATTGCATTGAATCTGTATTTGACTCTGCTCTGCATTCAGCCAAGAGCCTTTCCTTCCAATCCTGCTTAAGCTGCTGTTTACAGCTCTTTGAATTAGAAGTTTGCTTTTGACATTGGTAGGAAAATTTACTCTACAATGATAACATGAAACTTGAATAGCAATCCCCTGTAGCTAATTCACTTCTAATGAAAAATGCTGTTGCTATATTTTCACTTTGTTCCCTGCACACTTCATGATCTGTTGAACAAACGGTGTTTCAAAAGGATTTGTGATAGTTGCAGCTATGTAAATAGTTTTGATTGACTTTGTTAAAATAGTATGATTGGGTTTTATGATCTATGTCACTAAGCCTGGGATTTACCAAGCATAGGCACCTGAAAATTAAATATCTAAGTCTGAGCTAGTTGTCCTGATGCATATACAGCAGTATTTATGGTCACTGCGGCAGTGCAGGGGTAAAGCAAATCTCATCCTTGGGTCTGTTTATGGCTCGTTTCTTGGAGCAGTTGATCTGCTAAGCTGAATTCCTGTTGGAGGAAACTTAACCAAAAGCTGTGTTTCAGGTGTGCACCAAATGTCCTTCTATCTCTAGAAAGGCATAATGGTCTCAATGAATCCTTCAGGCGACTTTGCAATGTGTGTGTGTGGTGGAACAGCTGTTCTAGGTAGGATAGCTGGTCTAGAGGAGCCAGACTAAATCTAGCCCAAATCAAAAACCCAACCTGCATATAGAGTGGGTGTTGGGACCTCAGCACAAGCTGTTTTGCTCTTCTGTTGTGCTGAAGTACATGACAAGGTAAAAATAGCCTTAGTGTCCCACCATAGCCAACAGAGTGAAACAGGCCAGACAACATGCTCTGATGGGGTCTATCTTAGGTATTTGGTTTAGAGTATCGAAACTAGCTGTTCTTTCCATTATTAAGTGGCTATTCTGCCTCAGTCATTGGTCTTTTAAACACCTATGTTAAGGCAGGTGAATCCTGTTACCTTGATTTCTTGGTCATGGCTCTGTACTGAAGCATCCTGAGATGGCTCCTCCTCCCAGCTAGATAGGATGGCTGTGTATGGAGATAGTGCATTGCACATGTTTTATTTTTAAATGCCCATCTTTTTTTTGTTCCCTTCTTCCTCTGTGCTTCCTGCCGAAATGCAGGTCTGGAAACAAATACAGGAGTTGATCTGAATTTGGCCCTGCTGAAAGCAACAATAGAATTGCCCTTAGTTCACCTGGTGCACCTCTGCCTGATTTAGCTGCTCTTCCAAAGTGCTCAGTACTTCTGTAAATCAGACCCAAGGCACCATGAACAGAGGAGCGCTCAGCTGGTAACAGTTGCTAAGAAGTGAGGTTTCATACCTCACCCAACACTTCTGGGGAACACCAAGAGGGATCGGATAAGGGGACATCTTCAGTCAGCATCCAGCATGCTCTGACTATGGTGGTGTCCTTCATCCTGCTCTGGTGACGGAGCAGGGGGAGTGCTGATGGGCGACACTGCCTGTGTCTGTGTGACCCCAGTTCAGCCCTAAAATTTAGGTCTGTCTGATAAGGATCCTATGGGAAACTGGTGTATGAATACATCATGAAGGACTGCCATAGGACATATTATAAATAGGAAAAATTCCGACAACCTTAATGTTGCCTGTTCCTAAATTCTCCTTTCTTGGCTTCCCAACCTTAACAGTGCTCTTTAACTTACTTCTGTTATCTTGAGCTTTCTAGGCTTAGACCCCCCCCCCATATTCACAGAAATCAATCCTGTGGCATAGTACTGATACTTCAGCTGGCCTTACAGCACCGTGAGCCCACCTTGAGCCTAATTCATAGAGACAATTGTCCATTCAGCTCCTTCAATCCATCATATCTCTCTTTCAATTGCCTATTATACAACCTATTCAATCCTGTACCACTCTGTAGGACTTTCTTATCCCTGCACCACATATAAAAATGTTCCTTTCTTTGATTTTCTGTGCAGATTAGCAGTTGATTTCCAAGAAGGATTATTATGCACACTTTATGTGTTTGATTTAATAAATCTGTGCAAGCAAAATGTCTGGGAGGGAGAGAAAAACGCACCATTGCACAGGTGCTTTCAGTTGTTTTACTGGCAATTTATTAGACTAATTGGGCATCACTAGCACAGTGATTATCCAAAATTAGAAGCATTGTTTTATTTATTTAGAATTTGCAAGTATTAGAGTGGCAATACTTGAGCTGCTAGCTGCTATTTTTTTTTTTTTTTTTT